>ML815639.1:132853-143613 GCA_009831015.1 Picea engelmannii
GTAATTGTATAAATGTGACTTAGGTTGGTGAGTCAATGTGTTGGGGAAAAGAGCCTATATTGGTTTAATGTGGTCGGAGGCCAAATGGTATATTATGTACATTGTAATAATTAACAAAGGTAATAATCATTTGTTGTGATACAAAATGGATGAAGAATGGTGGGGGGATATGATTCCACAAGAGAGAGGGGGTCCAAGAGGGAATTATTCATGGGTATTAATCCAACCCACATTTCTTAAATTATTATCATTGTGTATTAACCTTATCTTTGTTGTTAAGTTTTCCCAAAGCTAATCATTAAAATAATATAAGGGGGCGGGTGTGAGGATTCGCATCTTATAGTTATTGGGGAGTATGGGCTGAAATACAATCATCTTTGGGAAGAGTGACAGTGAGATTTTTTGAGAAACAAGAGAGAAGTTGAGTGTTGGATAGAGCACCAACCACGTTGTGCTTAAAGGCAGTCATTGTTTGGTTTTGTTTGGTGTTGAGAGAGAGGCATGAGTGCCTGAAAATCGAGTTGTAATCCTGTAAGTGTTTTCTTGTTTAGGAAATGGCTCAAGAGCCTTGTGAAGGTTGTTGTGAGAAACCATGGAGTAGCTAAGAGGATTTTTTGGTCAACCAGGTGCACTGGAGCCCTGGAGGGAAGTGGAAAGGCTTGAGGGACTATGTGCAGTGAAGGGGGATCCCATTCATTGGGTTGCGTAGATTGTGGGGAACAGAGTGGAACCTAGGTTTGGGGTTATTGTGTGTGGAGAGTGGACAACCATAAGTGTCGGATCTCCTTGTGGATTCATAGCCTCAACTTGAGGTTGGCATGTTGTTGAAGGAAATGAACAACAAAGCCTATGGCTGGGAGGTTCATCCTTCGTATGCAACCAGTGGATTATTATGCATACAGATAATTTCTTTGTTCAATTATTACGTTTATTTCATTGTGCAAATCATTTATATGAATGTTGTGTGTTCATTGTTTGCTTGAGAAATTACATTCACGTTTTTAATATATGTTGTTAGATGCATTTAGAATGATGTATCAATCAAATGGATAAATATGTTTGTGATCTGCAGCCAGTAAGCTACAAGAAATTATTTAGCAGACAGGTCTTAATTTTAATCTGTATTTTGCATGTAATGTTCCTTAGTGGGAGGTTGGGCACATTACATGGGGATTCCCACAAGGATAGAGTATGCCCAATATGTGACAAAGGAATCCCAAATAGGAGATTTTGTCCAAATGCTTGATGATGAAATTGACCAATTGTTAGAATCTCATCCCCAAAATGCATACATTGGATATGAAGACCTAATTGAGTACTAGCGCAAACTCTTATCCATCGAGATATGGATAGCTATGAAACTGATTAGTTGTAAATTGTAGAAATTTTAATGAAAAAATCAACATGTACTATATTATGTCATACACTTAGCAACCTAGATATAATTGTCATCTATGAACTTTAAAATGTATAAACCCACATTCAGAAAATATTATGAGCAAAAATACACATTTCCAAGCACTTTTGCAGCAGAATAAACACAATGAACAAGAATTACACAACCATGTAAAACTCATAAATTTAGGCAACCAGCCAAGGAAAACCCCAATGTGGGGAAACCCAAAGAGAGAGAGAGAAAGAGAGATTTTATTAGCTTCAGGAAATTATATATCAGCAACAAGATTACATTTACAGCCAAGAGAAACACTTACAACACCCAAACTATCCCTTGAAATTTCTTCCTTGAAAAACATGCCAAGTTTGTATTGTTGTACAACCCACCCAGAAAACAACACATCGAAATCTATGCCCACAATATATTGTATGGCTTGATTTGTACGTCCCCTTTCTACAACAAGGAATGCTCAAAACAACCTCAATTTTTGTGTCAACAAACTACCTTGAAAACCGTTCCCTCCCTGTTGTACGAACTATACGGATCCATACAGTATGGCCTCCCACACAGCAAAACATTCAACACTCTCACACAGAAATTTGCCTTGGGAAATGCACCCTCCTTCCTGCCCACTTTCCTCTCTCAAACTCTCTCGAAAATATCTCAATCTCATCTTCTCATTGTTGTGTCTTGCACACTACCCAATGCATTCTTTTATAATTTGAAAATGACCTTTCACCTTCCAAGTGTCTTTTCACCTTCTTCATCCCTATATCCAAAGGCCAAGATCTAATCTTGTCTTTACATGATCAAGGGACATGATTCATTCCCTCCAAAATAAATCACTTAAAATATCAAAGTACAATTTCACTTTATAACATAAGTGCACTTTATGAAATAAAGTCACTTTAATATTAGAAGGAACACTTTATGAAAAAGTCACTTACATAAAAGAATCACTTTATTACAATTTTTTAAAAATCCATAACAAAGTCAAGTGTCTGGTAGTGTAAATATAAGGGTTTCCCATGATACTTCTTGTGTTCTTGTGCATGGTGTTTCTTCTTGTGATCTTGGTTGTTGCAACATTATTGGTCATGGTTAAGTTAAATGATAAAATGGGATGAACTTCATGCTTAACCTTGTCTATTGAAAATTCAACACTTGAGTCTCCACCAACAAGTCAGGACTTGTCTCCGTGATAATAAGGAATACTCGTCGAATTCTCGTCATGTGACAAGAGGCTCCATTGTCAACAATCCATCTGTTATCACCCCGTTATCCTCCACTACCAACACTAGATACTAGAGTAACCAAAGAAAAGTCCTTATCAAACTTGGAAGAAAATTCCTCCATTTTTGTTGTAGTAGTTGTATCATGCCCCTCCTGTTCATTTTTATTCTTCTTCCTCTCAGGACACTGAGAAGCAAGGTGTGTTAGAATATAATGGATGTGCTCATTTTACCTTTGACAATATCACTATTTTCACCCAACCATAGGCTTAAGACACCCTCCAAGCACCTTAACCTTGACAAAGAATCATTCTGGAAGCAAACCCTAGGCTAGATAGCCAAACAAAGGGTAGCGCACCTTTCCCCAAGGATAGCGCATCAACAAGAGTTGATCAGATAGTCCAAACCCTAAACAAGAGATAGTCCAAGACAAACGTGATCTGCTAGCTGCTGCAGCTGCAATGGAAACTCTCCTCAAACCTGCGCACAATACTGGGCACTGCAGTGTGCACAAGTTGTTGCTTTGCAATTCTGAGACTGCCTGCCAAAATGAGAACTGACCTCCTGTATTTATACTAATTCTGGCTAACTGCTTGGGCTGACTTCTCATTCTAGGTATCTTTCTGTTCAGTATATATTAATTATTCTGGTCGAATTCTTCTCTTGGAGGCTAATAACCTAATATAAATTATCCTCTTGAGCTGACATGTCTTCTAGGGTTATTAGCCAACTCATTAGGGTTTCTTCTTGCTTTCCGAAGTATTCTATTCTCGTTAGGTTTACACGTGGAGGTAAATACCTCCCACAACTACCATAATATCAACACTCCCTCATAGATAGGGAGGTATTACAGGTAATGGTCTTGAGCACGAACATACCATTCACTCGGTAGTATCAACATAGACTATCTCATGACTAGATCATGAGAATCATCATCACCATCAGTATCATCAGTTGTATCATCTCTCGAAACCATACTCCATATGAGTAATTAGACATAATGCTAGATAAGTCACTCACACCACAGAGTGATACAAGAGCCATTCTTCTAATCTGGACATATGTCCTAGAAGAGTAAATGTTCTTAACCATTTTCCGTCTGGGAAATCTCAGTTCTTTGATCATCCATCTAGCTGATAATCATTTCCAATACTGTTGATAGTCTTCAAGGCAATCAGAATAAAATAGAACACAATTGTGTCTATCCATAGTAGTACATAACTACAATCCAATGGTACACTACCACACCAAGTAACACACAAGTACTTGATCAAACAGTGGAACACATCCACCACAGTAGTATATATCTACTGTCATACAATATTCATAACAATCATTTGATATCAACCTGCAAAGAAACAATGTTATGATATAAACTGAATCATATGGGCCATTCTTCCACGCACATCTGTGATATCTCGAAAGAGCATATGCCCTCAAAAGGTAAGACATCAATGATGAGCTATCTGGACTATTTTTCTCAAGCAAGGAAGAATATTTGTCTTGATTTCTGAGCCTGGACCATTCCCCACCCTGGGTCATTCCTCCGACACTAAACAAAGAGTAACCTGGAGAGAATGAGTCTTCCCTAAGGAATGTTTGTCCCTGATTGTTGAACCTGGACCATTCCCCACCCTGGGCCTATCCTCCAGCACTAAACAAAGTGCAGCCTGGAGAGAATGAATACACCCTAAGGAATGACTGTGTGAACCATTTCCCCTGTTAACCACAAGAGGAAAACACTGTCCTGTACCAACCTCCAAAATGGACCATTCCTCGTGTTAACAACAATGAGAAATCATTTTCCGGTGAGGCGGGCCAATATTCTTGAGTAACCCTTAAGAAGAGAGATTTCCCTAGACCACTCCCCATGTTAACCACAATGGGAAGTCATTGTCTATGGTACATCAACAATCTGGACCATTTTTCGAACCGGAAAATGTCTCTCCGTCAGAAATCTCAATCCACTTTCCGAACTGGAAAGGAAACTGCTCATCCTAGACCATTTTTCAAACTGAAAAATGATTGTCCATAAATCAATACATATCAGTGCTCCCTCCCAACCTGGGAGTCATCTCTTCCTTTTTCAATAAGGAAGTCGTCTCCACGAGCTCCGACTTGAGTACACAAACTCTTTCATCTTGGATAGAATCTTTACCAAAATGTATGCTTATCTGCTCATCTGTGCAGATATGTATTGGAGAACCACTTTCTCCTTTTTGGACTTCATCACGGATAATGTGATGCTTGATTTCAAATGTACTTCGGTCTGGAACACTGGTTTTTCTCTGAAGGCTTCATGTAGCTCTGATCAATAAAGTATATCATTGTTTGGAACACTGAAACATATCCATGTGGCACTTCTTTTTTCATCGTGAGATCTGATCTACTGAGTAATCATCCTGATACAATATCTATGTTATGGAAAATCTTCACCACGCTTTTGTTGTGCACTGGAGGTTCTCCACCATGTTATATTCTTCCATCTGCATACAAGGGTATCTTTTTGGTATGCTTCAAAGTCTTGAGGTTTCTTTTCATATGCTCTCTGTTCAATTTATCTGGAGAACAGTCTCTGCATTTATCTGATGTAGAATTCCAACTCATGGATGTTGCGGATGATATAATGACTCATGTAGAGATATGTCTAGTCTACTGGAACAAGTAATCATCATAGTCTTCTCCCTCCATCTGGGAGAACCTCTAGTTCTAGATCTCGCAATGATTTCATTCATAAGTCTTCCATACACTATTCTTCATCACGAATTTCAGTTCCTTTGCTTGATTTCTTTTAGTGAGTTCATATCAGGCTAGTAATCTTGTGATTCTCGATACAATGACTGGTTGTTATGGCTTCTCTTTCTTTCTTGGAATCTTCATGTTTTTCTTTAGCTCTTGAGTCCATGGAGTTTCTTATAGATTCCATGCCCTAAAGATTCCACTTTTTCCTTTCATCATAGGATCACGGATGTGAATGGAAAACCAGGGATACTTTAAGGCTTCTCTTCGAAGAAGACTTCTTCTAAGGTCGAACTGAACACATACTTCTTTTCATGTTTGCTACCATGGATATATACTTCATCATCTTCAATGGATCGTAGGATTAGCTCCCTCCTAATCCTTGCTTCATGTATGAATACATGCTTTTTTTTATGGTGATATATAATTGGCTCCCTCCATCTAGGAGAGTCCATGTTTTCGTCTACATCCTTATTGTCTTCTGCAGAGCGTCATAAGTCTTTCTCCAATTTTCTCTTGATTTTTGACTTTTTTCTTCTAGGTTTCTTCAAGATTGATTCTGATTTCGGCTTATCTTGTAATAGCTTCCACAATATTTATTTGATATATTTCATCCTTTCTTGTATATTGATAGCAATCCTTATCTTGTTGTTCTTCCATAGATATAGTTCTTATTGGAACATATTATCTTTTAAGAGATAGATATACAAGATATGTACAAATACTTATGCAAACAAGATATGTACAGGAACTAAGAAGAGTATTGTTACCTTCAGAAGAAGAAGTCTCTTTCATCCTGCTTAGTTTTCTTTGTGGGTTCCTTTTCTTCGGCAATTGATGCTTCGTGTTTCTCCTTCCTTTTCTTTAGCTCGGGGCAATGATTCTTGTAGTGAGCATACTTTCGACAGTTGAAGCATTGTACTTATAAAATGTCTTTCTCTTTATTTGGCTTCCTCCTTGAACCAAACTTCCTTTTATTCCTGAAATTCTTGAATCTTGTTGTGAAGGCTTGATCATCGTACTTCCTTTGGGGTCTCTTTTGCACTGATTCTGGATTCTTCTTGAGCACAACAAGTCCAAAGTTCTTCAAAAGTAGGATACTCCTTCCTTGTGTTCATGCTTGCGGAAAATGCATCCCATGTCTTGGGAAGACCATTGAGTACTATGTTTACCAATTCCTTCTTTGAAATGATCTCTTCAATAGCTTGTAGTTGATCTCTTAACCGAGAGATTCGCACAAAGTATTATGTTATGTTTTCATCATCATTTATCTTCATGTCACGAAGCTCATTCTTCAGACTCATTACTTGTCCAATGTTTCTGACTGAGAAGAGGTTCGTTAGGGCATCATACATCTTCTTCAATGAGTCAAGATGGGATATGTAGGGTATCAAGTGGTATTTTATAGAATCCACTATGATACTCATGGCATTGATGTCACCGTCTTTGACCTTCTCCATAGCTGCAACGTTCTGCGGTTCCTTCTCTTTCCCTTATTCAAACTTTGGTTTCACGATCTTTCCTTTCATGATATCCGGCACTTTATCCTTGGCGAGGATGAGATCAATCCTTGTCTTCCACACTCTGAAGTTAGAAGCTCCATCTAACTTGTTCTTTGACTTCATAGAGTAAGTCATGGCTTCTTTGACTTGGTCAACCCTAGATTTGACCAAAAGCTCAAACTTGACGTCTTGGCTTTCTGAGAGTACCAGGAGATGCGCTAGGCTAGAGCACACTGATCTATCCATAGATTAGTTCAATACCTTCATTTAAGGTGCCTCAACAAGAGGATTAGGGTTTCTACAACTGCACCTGCTAGTAACCTTAGCATCATTTCTATGGTGATTTCTCCTACTAGAAACCCTAGCGGCAGTTCTTCAACGAGCTTAATATCCTTACGGCTATGTTTCCTTCCAGTGGTTAGACTGAATGAAGGAGGTGTGGGCCCATAACCTGTTAGAATATAATGGATGTGCTTGATTTACCATTGACAATATCACTATTTTCACCCAACCATAGGTCGAAGCCACCCTCCAAGCACCTTAACCTTGACAGAGAATCATTCTGGAAGCAAACCCTAGGCTAGATAGCCAAACAAAGGGTAGTGCACCTTTCCAACAAGAACTAATCATCAAACCAAACCCTAACCAAGAGATAGTCCAAGCCAAACGTGATCTGCTAGCTGCAATGGCAACTCTCCTCAAACCTAAGCACAAGACTGGGCATTGCAGTGTGCACAAGTTGTTGCTCTACAATTATGAGACAACCTGCCAGAATGAGAACTAGCCTCCTATATTTATACTAATTTTGGCTAACTGCCTGGGCCAACTTCTCATTCTGGGTATCTGTCTGTTCAGTATATATTAATTCTTCTGGTCGAATTCTTCTCTTGGAGGCTAATAACCTAATATAAATTATCCTCTTGAGCCGACATGTCTTCTAGGGTTATTAGCCAACTCATTAGGGTTTCTTCTTTCTTTCTGGAGTATTCTATTCTTGTCAGGTTTACATGTGGAGGTAAATACCTTCCGCAGCTACCATAATATCAACAAGGTGCCCCAACTGGTTACAACAGTAACATATGAATTTACTCAAGTCCCTCCCGGAATTTTCTTTCTATTGGATTACTGAGAGGGGGGGTGAATCGGTAATAGCGTAATTATAATCCTTTTCTTCAAATGTTATATCAATGTAGAATTATTATCCAATAATGAGCAATAAAAAATAAACAATCACACACATACACAGTACACCATTGTTTTACATGGAAACCCAAATCGGGAGAAAACCACAGAATTCATTTTCTTATATGTCTTGAAGAATTACATTCATTGGAAGCACCAACTTCCTTTGTTTTCCAACTGCAACTGGAAGGAATCTCCAACCCCCTGTTTTCTCAGGCTACAACCTGAGGGAAGCTCCAACTCCCCAATTCTCTGGCTACAACCATAAAGAGGCTACAACCCCCTATGTTCTTCGGCTCCAACTAGAAGGTGGCTACAACCACCTATCCTTGCCCCGTCCAACCATCCTGAAGTAGAAGTAGAATTCTGGAACCACTGTCAACCTGTCACTGTGAGATACACTGATGTACAACTGTATCAATCTGTACCACTGCCCTGTATCCAATTGTACAACTTCCCTGTAATCAAACTGTACCTGAACTAAACATGTATCTACAAAAATACAACAGATACGCTACTTGTAGTGATGCAGCCCGCGTATGTACACACCCTATCTGTTATACAACCCGCGTATACCTTCTAAAACTAGGGTTTCCTTTCACTTGAAAACTTTTGACCCTCTGTAACTTCTTTCACATAGATCTGTAACCTATCACTGTATCCAGACCGTAACTGTACATTGTGCATGCATCCTCATACATAACCTCTACTCAAGGCAAGTATGTCTCTCTCTAGTCATGTGCCATATAGGTATGTGTAATCATGAACAAGTATAATATCCCTCACATGATCTTAGTCATCAACCCCTTTCTGATATACAACTTCTCAATACATCAATAAATACAAGATCTCAACCATGTACCATAAAAACTCTTAGCCATATTCCATGAAATACAAGATGTGCCTCAACAAGAAGTATCGATGATAAATATTCCATCACTGTATTTTTGTAGATCTGACTTATACGGAAGATCCAATGTAGCCACTAGTCTCTCTAGGGAGAATCCTCAAATCTCCATTGTCATTCCTCATGCATACATCAAAATCCAACTATTCGTAGAAATAAGACATACCTTTTGAACCAATGGATGGATCTGATGTATCTGAAGACTCTAGACCTTCCTGGGAGCTTGATCTCAGAATCTAGAACCTCTGCACCTTCATCTTCTCAAGTTTCATGGCTTTATCAACATTTACTCACCCTATACACAGTCAGCCCGCGTACATAGTCACCCTATACACAGCCAGTCCGTGTATACCTTCAATGTATATGCACCCTATACACAGACCCGTGTATGCCTCAGAAAATAGGTTTTTCTATGAATCCGATAATTTTGTCGTCAACCCTTTGTGCTACCTCAAACATTCGCCACTTCCGATGTATCCACAAGTATTTACAAGAAGCTTTACACAAGAAAATAGATATACAGTATGTACAAGTGTGTTCTTAATAAGTGAGCTTTGCCTCTTATTTATATCTTCATGTAGCATTACACTTTCTTTATTTTAGGGCTTCTTCATTTAAAATAAATTCTTTTGCAAAGAACTTTGACCCTTGGGGGCTTATATAAGACTCATGAGGGGTTCTCCAACTTCATATGGTCATAACTCTCTAACCGTGAGGAGTTATGTGACGTTCCACATACCACCAAAAATGGCATGACAAGCATTATCCATCTAGGATATTTTCCGTGAAAAAAGCATTGTCCTTCAACTCATTATTCCAGAATTAATCATGGGTTCTCTTACTCCGCAAAGCG
This sequence comes from Picea engelmannii, assembly GCA_009831015.1. NCBI lineage: Eukaryota > Viridiplantae > Streptophyta > Pinopsida > Pinales > Pinaceae > Picea > Picea engelmannii. Next base: position 142,665 of record ML815639.1, read on the forward strand.
TCTTCTCGTGAGGGATTTCACCATAAGGGGACCACTTTGGAGTTCATCCATATTTACTTCTTATCAACCATGACGAGACAATAATGAGTCATCTTTACATCAAACAATATTGATGTAAAGATATTGATGATTGTTTCTTGCTTAGCCATGATACTAAACACTCACCCAAGTAGAATGTTGCTCCACTGGTGCTTCATCAGTCATCAATACAACCTACCCAATCTGCATCTGTGTAGGCAATAAGTGATAGATCCTTTCCTTTTGGATACCATAATCCAAACTCTTTTGTTCCTTTGAGATATTTGAAAATCCTCTTCATTGCTAATACATGTGATTCCTTTGGTGCTTCTTGAAATCATGCCACTTGTCCAAATGCATGCATTAGATCTGGTCTAGATGTTATCACATATAGTAGGCTTCCAATCATTGACCTATATATCCTCTTATCTGTAGACTTCGAATCATCATTTTTTCTCAACTTACAACTAGTTTGCATGAGAGTGATAACTGGTTTGCAATCTTCCATTCCGAACCTCTTTAGCATTTCTCTGATATACTTGGTTTGAGAAATAAAAACTCCTTGGTTGCTTTGACATATCTAAAGTCCTAGAAAGAAGGATATTTCTTCAAGTAACGACATTTCAAATTCATTCTGCATATCTTTTGCAAATTTCTGGCTTAACTTGTCATCATCACTACCAAAAATAATATCATCAACATAAAATTCAATTAATAAAATATTACCTTGACTTACCTTGATGTAGAGGTTGTTGTCTGCACTTCCTTTTCTGAAACCTACCTACTGCAGATACTTATCTAGTCTGGAGTACCATGCTCTAGGAGCTTGTTTTAGACGATACAAGGCCTTCTTTAATTTACACACATAGTCTGTGTTCTCTGGCAACTGAAATCCTTTTGGTTGTTCAATGTAGACTTCTTCTTCAAGTTC
>ML815639.1:145258-167315 GCA_009831015.1 Picea engelmannii
CCCTTTGTTGTAGTTGGTCCAACTAGATCAATATGCACATTTTCCAGTGATCTTGTTGTTGAATATTCCTTTGATTTGAACCTAGTCTTTGTTTGCTTTCCTTGTTGACAATGCTTGCATAAAGTGTTGGTTGGTTTCGTGATGCATTTCTCTTACTACTTTTCTTTTGCTGACTTTGACAAGGTTATCAAAATGCATGTGACCCATTCTTCTATGCCATAGCCAACTTTCATCTTCTTTTCCTAGACAACACTTTTCATTTCCAATTTCACTTAACACTTATATGTTGTTTGAAGTTCTTTCAATTGTACCGACCAATTTCCTTGAACCTTGTTTCCTTATATCACACTTTTGTGAATCGAAAGTAACTTTATGACCTTGGTCACATATTTGAATCATAGTTAGAATATTGTGTTTCATATCTTCTACCAGTAGAACGTTTTGTGCCTTTTCATTCTTGTTCCCAATTCAGACTGTGCCTTCTCCAATGATTTTGGATGAATTATCATTTCCGAAGGAGACTGGTCCATTTCTTTCCTTTCATAATGTAATAAATTTGTCTTTATCACCTGTCATGTGTTTTGAACACCCACTGTCAACATAGAAACCATGTTTCTTTTGCTTAGCTTGTAGAGCGACTGTGCATTCTTCATTGTTATACTGATCTTGATTTCTTATCCATGTCATTTTATGAGGTTCTTGTCTGTGATTGTTGTTATTCTGTTGAGGTTCTTTAGGAGGGATTGTCATTCTGCAATCTTTGGCCATGTCTCCAAAGTTGTTACATTTGTAACATTCCACTTCAGTGCTCAAGGATTCAAACCTATTGTAAGTTCTTCTTTGTGTTTCACTAGGTCTTCTTGAATAACCCCTTTGTGTATGACTCTCAAAGTTGTTATTGTTCCTGTTGTTAGCTCTGCAATTTACAACTTTATGTCCAAAATTATTGCATGCATAACATAAACCAAAAAATATAGTTTGATGTCTGGGAGTTGAAGATATTCTGAAAGGAGGTGCTCTTGTGAATCCTTCTTCTTCTTGAGGCCTATCTGTATGTTGTTGATTATGAAATCTGAATCTTCTCGGTGGAGGAGTGTCCCACTAATCCTCCTTGTATATCTTCATGTCCCCTTTGATTGTTTCTGCATAGCTTTTTGGAAATGTTTCTTGCTCTATTGTTATTGAGCTTGATCCCTTTTCTGTTTGATTGTATCCAAGTCTAGACTTGTCAAGATGAGATTTTTTACTGCTGATAATTTCATCGAAAAATTATGAGCTATTTTGCATTTTTTTTTTTGAATATCCTTTCTTAATGTGACAGACTCTACTTCCAATTTTTCGATGATCCTGTCCTTTTATTCTAGTTGTTCTTTGAGTGCTTCTTCAATTCTTTTATCTTCTTTTATTTGAACTTTCAATTTTGTGATCATTTTTTCTAGTTCTTGAGTGTCTTCCTTTTGGTCTAGTTCTTCTTGTAGTTTCTTGTTCTTCTTCTTTTCTCTTCTGATGACTTCTATGGCACATATTAATTCTTCTCGAAAGTCAACTTCTGCCTCTTCAATTTCTTCTTCGACTTCTTCTTCAGATTCTTCATATTCTTCTTCAGAGTCTTCTTTGTCAGAGTCTTTTACTTCCATGAATAGAACTCTTCTTATCTCACTGTCATTGACTTCATCTTCATCTGATGATGAAATGTGTTCTTTGATGCATAAGATTTTCTTGAAATATTTCTTTGTAGTTCTTTTGCCTTTATATGTATATTTGCCTTTTGACTAACCTTCATCGTTTGTCTTTTTCTTATGAGGACATTTGTTAGCAAAATGACCAATACCATCACAATTAAAACAAATTAAAGGAAGCTTACCTCTATACCTACAGTTGGTTCCCTTGTTCAGTATTTTGACGAAGTTGTCCACTTCTTCATCATCTTCCGAGACATCATTGTTGCTGCTATATTCTTCTTGTTCATTTTTCTTTTGCTTTGATCTTTTGGATGCTTTGAAGGCTGCTTCTTTTACATATGGATTTTCTTGTTCAGTTCTCATCTCATATGTTGTAAAGATTCCATGTAGTTTGTCCATGCTTATTGAGTTTAGATCCGATCTTTCTTCTAGTGTTGATATCTTCGGGTTGAATCTCATAGGAAGAGATCTTAGTACCTTTTTAACAATTACAGATTCTTCGATTTATTCTCCCAATCCTATGATTGCATTCACTGTTTCATCAACTCGTAAGAAGTAGGCTGTGATATCTTCATCTTCCTTCATTTTTAGTTGTTCGAACTGATCCCTGTAAGTTTGAAGCTTTGCTGCTTTGACTTTTGAATCTCCTTCATAAATATTTCGAAGCTTGTCCCAAATCTCTTTAGCAGATTTACAATGTGCAACTTTGGTGAATATCGTATCACTGAGACCATTCAAAAGTGCATTTTTGGTTTTGGAATTATTCTCATCGAGTTTCACTGCTTTGTCATTTGTTGGTGGAACTGTTGGTGTTGTGTATCCATATACAATTGATTGCCAAACTTGAAATCCCTGTGCCTGTATATATGTCTTCATACTTATGCTCCAAAAAGCATACTTTTGTCCATCAATCTGTGGTATTCCATTTTTATACGAGTTGGTACTCTCCATGATCTACCTTTCAGTGGTTAAACTGATTTCTGAAGGAACCTGTTGTTTTTCCAGAGTTTGTACTTAAGGCTTAGAAAGTACAGTGTCTAGGCATCCGAAAGTGAGTAAAGGATAAAGAAGGGGAAAGAATCAACCTTCGGGAAAGGAAGCTAAGGCTGATTTCCAGGTTGTCATTGTCTAGCCTCCAACTGTTCCTGGATGTTTATATCCCGCTCAATCGCAGCCCACGATCGCTCAAGTTATACCCGGGTATTTGTTGTTTTAAGAATAGTATCGAAAAGGTTCAAAGCGATATGTGTTTGGTCCGATAAACCAGGCTCAATGTTAGGTTGTCTTACAATGGGGACAAACATAAAGAAACAGTAAAATTAAAGGAAAATTTCAAAGTTTTAGATGTTGTCTCAATTCGATCGTATAAAAGAGAACTATCTGATTTAATGTTAAAGATAAATTACAAACCAAAGGCCTTTTCCCGTAACTGTGTTATCTAGTAAATAATTGGTGTGTGTGAAAATGTGAGAAAAACATAAAGCTGTTTATAATATGAGGCGCCTATCAAGAGAGAATCTCACCCTGTAAACAGAAGAAGAAAAAGGTGAGAAGAAATCTGACGAATGTATAAAATATGAAAATCTAAAGAGTCCACAGGTCTTGTACCTGCTAATAGCCGATACAGAGGAAAAACTATAAACTATGTAGACAATTAAAATTAATCACCATAGTAGAGGTTTTACTAAATTGCAATGAAACATTCATCCGACATATATGTGCGAAATGAAATTGAACAAGAAATCAGAGAGGAAACAAACTCATAACACAGTCTTGACGGAATCAGGAATCTTCGGATTGCTTTGTATTAATATTAAAGAAAAAAAGAGTTTCTATTACAATCGACAAAAATAGGTCCAGCCCCTTGTTTCTTTCTTCAAAATGTATATTTCTACAAATTTCTATAGCTTGGAATCTCAATCGTTCCAGAGGTTTTCGGTTACAACAAAGGAGATTAAATGTTTTAATTCTTTGTTTCTATCCTTATTTGGTACCGGAAACCTGCCTCTTCACATGCTCTGTGCAAATGACACAGTTCTCCACCAGCTGGGATATCAACTTAGAAGGTTTTGCTTGATTATTGGCCTCGAAAGTGTAACAATCCTTCGTCAATTGTGGCAACTTTCCTTCCACCTGTTGGTCTTTGGCACTGATAGAACATAATTGTACACTCGGTTTAATTAGCCATTTGTCTATTTGGACTATGTCTGTCTGGGTTATTTGTGATATTCCAGCCAATTCTCTTTCTTCATTTTCCTTGATCTTGAGAAGATGCTTGGCTATATTGATCTGGCCCAGTATTTTAGTGTTACTTTCATCATCGGAACCCAACAAACTCCCATCTAGAAAACCGAATGTTTCTTCACAAGATTTTCTTACCTCTTTAGCTTGTTGTCTGCCTTTGGATATGTTACGCTCCCATTCTTTCAACAAGATGTTACCTTGGGTCTGCTCTGAGATAGAAAACCTGGAACTACTACCTGTTTCCCTTCTCGTCGTGGCTATAATAGCCTCTTGGAAAGCAACTCGAGCTGCCCCAACGTATTTTTCTATAAGAGTGAGGTTTTCCAATACTAGATCAAGAAGTTGGTAGTTGTTTTGAATCGTTTCCACCTTAGCAAGTAGACCTTGTTGAGATGCCAACACTCTTTTTTTAATTTCTATAGATTGGGATTGAAATATCCCGATATCGATTACCTGGCTTTCGACGAAGTCTAACTTGGCTTGTAGCTGCTCTATCAATTCTCCTTGCTGGACTATATGTATCTGATTTGTCTAAACCATCAGTTGTGTCTGTTCAATATCGACTTTGAGCCCCTCAATTTCCTTTTGATCAGCTACTCTAGCTTCTTCTAAACATGTATTCGCCTGATCTTTGGCAGCGGCCTCTGCTGTAGCTAGTTTAGCCTCTAATGTTTTTATCAAACGATTTTTTCACTTCAGCTGATCCTTTAGGGTCCCGACTGAATATTGGTTGGTTGTAGTGAAATCCCCAATGTTCCTGCTATTTGAGTTGCAAATTCCTCCTTTTTTATAGTTCTCCCATCAGTCAAAATTTTAAATTTCTTTGATACCGTACCCATCTCTTGGTAAAGTTCTTGTTTTACGACAGCCTTTCTCTTCTTATCGAAGAAGAATTCATTCGGAGGTAGCTCTTCCATTGTTATGGGCATTAATTCTTCGCTGAAAACCCAACCTGTGTCTGGGACCCCCTTCGTGGATTGTAGGGGGGTAATAGAAACGATGGGATTGTCGACCTCCTTAGATGATTTCCCTGGAGTAACAACCGAGGTTGGCTCGCTTGGAGGGTTGGAAGTCTTGGCTTCCTATTTCAAGCCCTTAGTCTGCTCTCTCTTATCCTAGTGTTCTTCTTGGCTGGGTGTTGAATCTTTGGAGCCTTCGACTTCTGTTTGCTGCACCTCTACGGTCATTGGATTCTCACCCCGTAATACTGGGGAACGACAGCTCCACCGATTTTCTTGGAATTTGAAAACATTGGCCCTTTCTTCCAGTGACAGGGCTTGTATCTGAGCCAAAACCTCGGCATAAGATCTCGCACCTCGAAAAATGTCATCATGAGGTGAATTCTCGTGCTCAAATATTTTAAGGCCACAACTAGCCAAGTGATTACTCACGACCCTGTGTGGGTCCTGTTTCTTGAATTCAATGTGGACCAATTTAATATCTTCCAAGGTTGTTGCCTTGGCCTTTGCATGCATGAAATATAATAAAGAATATGTATTTAAATGAATAGGGAAAGGTGGCCATACCTTTTTTGAAAATCCTTTAAGTTCTTTGCTTATGCCACCAATCACGTTTTGTCTGGTGATCTCACGACAAGCCAACCTATCAGGTATAAATAATGGTAGAGCATGCAGAGGGATAGAAGCACTGAAAACCCTGATGTATGAAAATTATTCCTCCATGTACCAGTCGACCACACTGCTCAAATTGGCCGCGATGCTATCTGAAATCCTGGGCAGTGGATTACTGAAGATGGTGACATGCATCGGTACCATTACCCAATTGAAAATTTTGTATATGAAATCTGAGGCCTTATCCTCCCAAATATTTGAATGGTAGACATGGATAGGCTCAGCATCCAATGGATCCCAGCTCCATCTCATTAAGGGAAAAGGCGTCATGAAACACACGATGTCCATGATGTATGCGGACATAAAAAATGAAGCGACCTTCCCGCTCGCCCTCTACGTCCGATACTCTGTAATTCGGTTGGTCGGACTGTCTGACAACAGCTTGGCCCAGTCGAAAGAACATCCTTCAGCGACTGTATGCATCAGAGGCACCCACTGAAGAAAGAAATGTGTGGTGTCCTCCCTCCCATATAATCTGCAAGTCATCATCGCTATGTATTTGAATTATGGTTCCAAAGAAGATATTGAATAGACACTGTTACTGTCCGCCCTCAACTTCGCAGGGTGTGAGACCCAGTCCTTGATCAAATCAGATAATCTTTTTTCGTATTTCTTGCATTCCTTCTGTTTAAAATCCTCCAAAAACTTGGCATTTTATGTGAAGTTCGGCGTGGATGACAATTTGTACATCTCCTGTAAGTGTTCTGGTCTAGAGGTCCCAATAGTGACCTTCTGCTCATTGATGATGGTTCTGGTTAGGATATCTACATGATCTAGTGCCCATCGGATCATGTCGTAGTAAGGAAGAAGACGTGGCCTAGCCTCTACTTTATGCATTTCTTCTTGGATGACAATCTTGTATTTAGTGGCCAAGTCGTCCTTCTCATTGTCACTGGAATCATCTGAACAATTCACCAAATCAGATTGCAGAACCTCGAAGATGTATGACCAGGTTCGGATAGAATCAACGCTTCGTGGTGAAGTATCAAAAACATTATCATAGCCTTGTCCTGAAATCTTAGCACTTGCCTTGGACTCTTTTCGTGGGGCCATGACAGAGGATTGTGACTTAGCTCTCCTGTAATAAAAATGTGTATACATACAGAAATCAGCTTGTTGAGAAAAACTTCTCTGCGCAAAATAGAAATGAGCTTTATGAACAAAATAGAAAGAAAATATCTATATCTACGACCATTTAAAACCTCGACGTCCTTATAAACAAAATGGTCAAATCATTTTTAGAGACAGATTTAGCAATAAAAACCATATCCTTACTTGTCGCTTCGCCTCATTTCCAATTAATGCCATAAATTTCGATGGTTCGTGACACAAGTTGGGGAAAGGAACATTTAAATTTACCTCGTAGACTGTGCATATTATTATCTGCATTAAACCCTGATTAAGTTGTCTTACCTTCTTTAATTAGGCTTTCTTAAACTTTAATCAACCTTTCGGTGTTCGTCGTATCAGGAGTTTTCACTCTAACCTTTCGAGCCTCTAAAACTCGAGATTGCGATGATTAGATTTAGTTAAGAAAGAATGTAAATAGGATTAAGTGTTTAATTAATCATGTTTTAATTTATATCGCAACTTCGCGACTCGTGGCTTCGAAGGTATAGTTTTCGGGAGGAGTGTATGTCGAGTCGCGAAATCCAGATATCGTGATGATGTGATCTATTTAAATTAGAAGGTAAACCAGATTAAGTGTTTAAATTAATTAATATTTAAGCAATATCGTGACTTCGTGACTCGGGGCTTCGAAGGTATAGTTTCCAGGAAGAGCGTATGCCGAGTCGCGAAATCCCGACAGATTTTAACCATGGTCAAAAAACTAATCACTCTTGATACTAACCCGGGTTACTTATGTAAAAGACTCGTGGCTTCGCCTATCGGAGTTATGACGGTAATGTTTTTGGAGAGAGTGAACACCGAGACGTGAAATCCCAATAGAACTTGACTGGGGTTTAAGGAATTTTATTCTCAACTTTAACCTGAGGTAAGACTTTAAAAAAAATTTGCGACTTCGCACATTGGGGCTTGTAAATCTTGTGACTTGTAACTCCTGAAGCACGATAGCCTGAGGTATAAAAAGTAAAAATTATCGTTTAACGATAAAAGGTGTTAACTTATGAAACATAACATTCTTCGCTATTTCGCATGTCGGGACTGTTGAGATTTTCAGTTGGTAAATGTCACGAAGCAAAAGAGAACTTAAAGACCAACATTTGAATTTAAAAGTTACATTTAAACCAGTTGAAAAAGGCGGCTCCAACACCTGCTCTGATACCAATTGTTGGATTACTGAGAGAGGGGGTGAATTAGTAATAGCCTAATTATAATCATTTTCTCAAAATGTTATATCAATGTAGAATTATTATCCAATAATGAGCAATAAGAAATAAACAATCACACACATACACAGTACACCAGTGTTTTACATGGAAACCCAAATCAAGAGAAAACCACGGAATGCTTTTTTTAATATGTCTTGAAGAATTACATTCATTGGAAGCACCAACTTCCTTTGTTTTCCAGCTGCAACTGGAAGGAGGCTCCAATCCCCTGGTTTCTCAGGCTACAACCTGAGGGAAGCTCCAACTCCCCAATTCTATGGCTACAACCAGAAGGAGGCTACAACCCCCTATGTTCTCCAGCTACAACCGGAAGGTGGCTAAAACCACCTATCCTTGCCCTGTCCAACCGTCCTGAAGTAGAAGTAGAATGATGGAACCAGTGTCAACCTATCACTATGAGATATATTGTTGTAAAACTGTATCAACCTATACCACTACCCTGTATCCAATCTATACAACTTCCCTGTAATCAAACCGTACCTGAACTGAACATGTATCTACAAAAATACAACATATACGCTACCTGTAGTGATGCAGCCCGTGTATGTACGTGCCCTATCTGTTATGCATCCCGCGTATGCCTTCTGAAACTAGGGTTTCCTTTCACTTGAAAACTTTTGACCCTCTATAAATTCTTTCACATAGATCTGTAACATGTCACTATATCTAGACTATAACTGTACATTGTGCATGCATCCTCATACATAACCTCTACTCAAGGAAAGTATGTCTCTGTCTAGTCATGTTCCATATAGGTATGTGTAATCATGAACAATTATAATATCCCTCACATGATCTTAGTCATCAACCCCTTTCTGATATACAACTTCTCAATACATCAATAAATATAAGATCTCAACCATGTACCATAAAAACTCTTATCCATATGCCAAGAAATACAAGATGTGCCTCAACAAAAGGTATCAATGATAAATATACCAGCACTATATTTCTGTAGATCTGACTTATACAAAAGATCACATGTAGCCACTAGTCTCTCTAGGGAGAATCCTCAAATCTCCATTGCCATTCCTCATGCATACATCAAAATCCAATTATTCATAGAAATAAGACATATCTTTTGAACCAATGGATGGATTTGATGTATCTTAGCACTCTAGACCTTCCTGGGAGCTTGATCTCGGAATCTATAACCTTTGCACCTTCATATTCTCAAGTTTCATGGCTTTATCAACATGTACTCACCCTATACACAGTCATCCCACGTACATACTCACCCTATACACAACCAGCCCATGTATATCTTCAATGTATACGCACCCTATACACAGACAGCTTGCATATGCCTAAGAAAATAGGGTTTTCTATGAATCCGAGAATTTTGTCGTCAACCCTTCGTGCTACCTCAGACGTTCGCCACTTTAGATGTATCCACAAGTATTTACAAGAATCTTTACACAAGAAAATAGATATACAATATGTACAAGTGTGTTCTTAATAAGTGAGCTTTGCCTCTTATTTATATCTTCATGTAGCATTACACTTTCCTTATTTTAGGGCTTCTTCATTTAAAATAAATTCTTTTGCAAATCACTTTGACCCTTGGGGACTTCTATAAGAATCATGAGGGGTTCTCCAACTTCATATGGCCATAACTCTCTAACTGTGAGGAGTTATGTGACGTTCCACATACCACCGGAAATAGCATGACAAGCACTATCCATCTAGGATATTTTCCCTGACAAATTCACTATCCTTCAACTCATTATTCCAGAATTAAGTATGGGTTCTCTTGCTCCGCAAAGAGTCTTCCCGAGAGGGATTTCACCATAAGCGGACCACTTTGGAGTACATCCATATTTGCTTCTTATCAACCATGACGAGATAATAATGAGTCATCTTTACATCAAACAATCTAGGGTCCATTACCCAAACCTTTGTGTTGCAGGGCTTTCTTCAAATGTTGACATCAATGAAAACCAACCTTAATGAACAATTTATTCTTCCCCTTGCCCTTTGCATCAAGAGCAACATATTTATCAGCTCCATTTGTCTTATGTCCACTGCTCTGAGATCCTTCATGAATCTCCTCCTGAGTGAAATCATCTCATAGTCTTCTCCAATTTAGAAGATTCTCACGACCCACCACACACTTCATGAAGACTTCCCATTCCCTTGTGAAGCCTTTCAAGGCTATCCTCACCAACTATGAATCCGATATGACCTCCCCAACTACAGCCAGCTCATCTTTCACGTCAGTTTCCCGTGTAAGATAAGAATACACACTCTCCCCCTTGCCAATATTGATATCATGCAGTTTATCCTTCAAGGCCATATTTCGGTTTTCATTCTTCACCTCGTACAAGTTTTTAAATGCATCCCACATCTCTTTGGTTGTCTTCTTCTCAGCCAAATGAGGGATAAGGTGGTCCTTCACCGCATCCAGAATGATCCTCTGAGCTTTGGCCTCCTTTACCTCATGTAAATCCAAAGCTACAAGGTCTGTTGATGGAACAACAACTATGGTGCTGACAAAGCTCCAAATCTTGTTCTCTGTGTGAATAGATGACATCCTGACTTTCCATTGCAAATATTTGGAAATCCCATCCAATCAGTCCTCATACCTGATGCAAACAATAATCTCCCTATCAATTGTTCAATGGAAAACAAACAATAGATTTCCCCCTTAAAATCTTGCCCAAAAATCTCACTACTCATTGTCACTTAGAGCCCAAGATCTGATACCATGTAGAAATTTTAATGAGAAAATAAGCAAGCACTATATTTTGTCATACACTTAGCAACCTAGAGATAATTGTCATCTATGAACTCTAAAATGTATAAACCCACATTCAAAAAATATTATGAGCAGAAATACACATTGCCAAGCACTTTTGCAGCAGAATAAACACAATGAACAACAATTACACATACATGTAATACTCAGACATTTAGGCAACCAACCAGGGAAAACCCCAATGTGGGGAAACCCAAAGAGATATAGAGATTTTATTAGCTTCAAGAAAGTATATATTAGCAACAAGATTACATTTATAGCCAAGAGAAACACTTACAACACCCAAATTGTCCCTCCAAATTTATGCCTTGAAAAACATGCCAAGTCTGTACTGTTGTACAGCCCACCCAAAAATAGCACCTAAATATATGTGCCCACAATATGTTGTACGACTTGATCTTTACGGCCCCTTTCTGCAGCAAGGAATTCTCAAAACAACCTCGATTTTTGTGCCCAGAAACTACCTTAAAAACCATGCCCTCCTCCCTGTTGTACGGACTATACGAATCCGTACAGGATGGCCTCCCACACAAAAATAAATATCAATGCTCTCACACAAAAAAATTCCTTGGGAAATGCACCCTCCTTGTTGTCCACTTTCCTCTCTCAAGATCTCTTGAAAATCTCTCAATCTCCTATTTTCATTGTTGTGTCTTGCACACTACCCAATGCATTCTCTTATAATTCAAAAATGACCTTTCACCTTCCAAGTGTCTTTTCACCTTCCTCATCCCTAAATCCAAAGCCCAAGATCTAATCTTTCCTTTACATGATCAAGGGACATGATTCATTCCCTCCAAAATAAATCACTTAAAATATTGAAGTGCAATTTCACTTTATAACATAAATGCACTTTAATATTAGAAGGTACACTTTATTAAAAAGTCACTTACATAAAAGAACCACTTTATTACAACTTTATAAAAACCCATTACAAAGTCAAGTGCCTAGTAGTGTAAATATAAGGCTACTTCCACATACAAGAAAAACATGCGGAGTACCTCCCAAGCTATAAAAGCTAACATAAATATTTTATAGAATGCTTGTAAGCCACTAACATATTCGAAAGAACATGATAAGACCCCACATCCAATGATGAGTTTGTTTTAAGTCTTTGAATATTTTACTCTTGTAAAGTGGCAAACTCCAACCATAAGTATGTCGAAAGAACCCCCACTAAAGTTGGAATAATAATATATGGTTACAATAAATAAAATCTATGAATAGTGTTATAGTAATTGAATACTCATTTGGAAAGTTCGCAAGAGCTTATTGCAATTATAAAAGGAATATTTTAGGTCTCATTTAAATCATCATGAGCTATTGCATTCTTGTGTGAGATAAAAGAGAGACCTTGTGCTTCCTACTTTTGTAATCTCTTTTGTTAATTAATATATTAAAACAAAGGTCGACAACTAAGGATTATACACACACTCTTGTATAGGAAAGCATGAAAATTCCAGGAGGAGTGCATTAGTTACATTTAGATTTTTAGTTTGTTGTGTGGATTGTGGTTGGGAACAAACCTCACTATTTGCGAACAAAATCTTTGGTTTGGTCAGTTAAGAATCTGTCTCAATACTTAAAGGTGGTGTTGGCACTAGGAATCACCCTCAGATTGCATAGGAGGTAAGCCCAGTATCCATTTGGTTATGTGTAAATGTAAATGAGTTTTAAAGAGGTCAAATGGACAACACTCAAGATAATAATGTTCTAACTCAGAAATCTGGGCTAGCGTGCACAAGCAATTGAGGTCTTGACTAACTTCAATCAATAAGTGGGAATAAAGGTGAATAGATGGAAGACTTTGGTGAGAAAAATGTAGAGGTTTGCTATGGACATCAAGTCTTCAAGCAACCTAAGGAAGAAAAACTCAAACACAAGGTCTTCTTGAATTCAAAGTTTAAGGACACTAAAGAAACATCATAATAATATTATAATCAAACATCCATCATAATATCACTACAAAAATTCATGTAAATATTTCAAGCATGAATACTTCATAATCATAGGAAAATAAGCAAGAGTAAGAAATCTGACTTATATTAATCAATATGTCTCAAATCAAGTACATAACCAGTTCACAGAAGCTTCATCAAAATATTACAACACAAGGGAGCCTAGCTCAACCATTCGAACCTACTAAAGCATTTAGATTATCTATTTATAACAAAAGGGAAGGCAACAACTGGAGGTGCGAGATGGCCTTCCTCCCATGAAAATCTCCAAGTAATTATTTCATCTAACAACTTAAACTAATAACTGTGCTATAAAAAGGGAAAGTGTTGGCCATTGATCTGACCAAATTTGAACTGACTTGATCTTCTTTTATGCGCATATTCCTTGCATGCCAAGTGTCCTTTAGAGGCTTGTAACTGTCATCATGCTGCCAGCTTCTATCTATGCCTTTATCCACATCATCAACCATTCACAAAGATGATAGTTTGACCCCCCTTGATTCATGGTACCTGTTGGTAGCGTCATTTGGTAGCGCTCTGGGTAGCGAGCCTTTGTAGCGTGTTTACCAAATTCCCTAATATTTTGTAGTGTGACCTCCAAAATAGGCATGTTGAATGGGTAGCACCAAGCCTGTGTGCCTCTGTGCAGAATTCAGCCTTTGTCAAAATTTCGGTAGTGCCCTACCTGTGTGCCTCTGTACAGAATTCAGCCTCTGTCCAAAATTTCGGTAGCCCCCCCATGTGTTTGCATGCAATTTGGGCAGCACCTCGGCTAAATTCGCAGCACCACATTTCAATGTTGATAGATTTGGTAGCACCCTTGGGAAGTTAGCAGCTCCATCGCTACACCAGTCTTAGGTGATTAGGCAGCGTTATAGGTAGCAGACTGATAGAACATGAAAACTAAACAATTTCATAGCGTCATAGCGCTATAGAATGTCTGAGCTACTATTGTTGAAGATATTAACTCTTTGTAGAACACCAAAACTCTGAGTAGTATGCATTAGAAGCCTGTATAACCTATATAGGTGGCAAAATTAACATTTCCTCAATTACTTATCCTTGCAAAAAGGGGCCATTCTAAAAAATGGAGCTCACTTTTCACCAAACACTTCATCAACTTGACACTCCTTCTTTTGGAAGTAGGACTTCCCTTTGGTACAACAACATGCTTCCCTTTAGCAGTAATAGGCTTCTTCACTAGAGTTATGCTTTCCTTGGCTACTGGCTTCTCCTTTTCAATAGCAGCCTCAACCAACACATTCGAGTTTCTTTGAGCCATCTCATCTTGCAATTGTTGCAACTTTTCTTTGAGCTTTATGTTCTGAGACTGGAAGTCTTTGTTTTGCCTATATAGGTTCTTGAGTTTCCCATGAAGAGGCTGGGATCTTCTTGCTACGAATCTTACTAAGTCAAGAGTGTGGATGTAGCCATCCATGAGTTCTTTCATCTTAATTCTTTCAGATAGGGCTTTATATTTCATATGAGCCACCTCCTTTCTATCTTCCCTAAATTGTTTAATCAATCTTTTGAAGGTCTGGTTGCTAGGTGGATTGGTGACATGGACAGTCTCAACAGGATTTTTTATGGCTTCATGTTCCTGCTGCATACGTGTAATGTTCATGACTTGGCTAGTATAGGAAACATTGTTAATGTGTGTAGGATTAGTTGTTTACAGCAAACAAATGAGCATTCAAATAATAATAATGGCGACAAAAGATGGTAAAATCATATTATGAAATCTCCTTGGAGTACAAATGTTGAATATGGCTGAATTACAATGAATCGCTTGGCTAGATCAAGGACAAAAGGGATCTTCGCTGGAATACAAAAGAAACTAAATGATGCACCTCTCCCTCTCAGGGAAAACATTCCCTAGCGATTCCACTATCGGAATTAGACGAGAAACCAGGAAAAATATGTGCCTTGCCTTCTTCTCGAAATGGGTCGGAGTGGAATCTTTGAACTCTCCCTATGTGGGGTGAGTTGATTCGTTAAACCTCCTTCGAGGTTGCACCCTCACCCTGAATAAGAGTGCCTTTTCTATGGGACCCTACGTCACTACTGCTGAAGAATGATGGAAGACCTGTGTGATCTCCTTGGTGACTAGGGTGTGTCGCTCAACACCGAAATTAGCCAACTGATGTCTTCCTCCTGGAATCCACTGAACTATCTCTCCTGAGATGTGCCTTACTTCTTACTGACAAGTCATAATCTGCATAATGCCCAATTAGGTCGTTGACCCTTCTCTTATAGCTTTCCCAATCCCTAATTCACTGTTGAAACCCTAATTTACTGTTGACTTCTAATTTCAGCTTGTCTATTCTATTTTTAGATCTTAATGACTTAAACGCACTTTTACCCACTTTTATATCAATGTCACTTCGTGAACATAACACCTTCGACTAGAGTGACCTCTAGTAGCCCTATTTAACCCTTTTTATGGCCCTAGATATAGTCTAACGAGGCGGTTTAGACTAATAAGCCTCCTCTTTGGAGCTCATATTTGGAAAGGAACATTATAGTCCTCCCTTCCCGAAATTGCTTGTCCTCAAGAAATACCAATCCAAGGTGTTGAAACACCTGCTCGCTTTCCCACGTAGCGTCCTCTACTGGAATCCCTCTCCATATGATCAAACACTCTTTGATGACCCTGCTCCTCAGTTTTCTCTCTCAGAACTCCAAAACCTCCTCTGGAACAAACTCCAGTTGTCCCTCCTCATCCAAGGGGGGAAGTTCCTCTGATGTACTAGTGAATTTTCCCACTGCCTTTTTGAGGCAAGATACGTGGAAAACGTTATGAATATTTCTCCCCTCTGGAAGCTCTAGCTCATAAGCAACCTTGCCTACTCGAAGCATGATCCTACAAGGCCCATAAAATATGGGCTTGATCTTCTCGGCCCCACTCTTCTTAAAATATGAATGTATGTAGGGTTGGAGTCTCAAGAAAACCAAATCCCCAACCTCAAAGTTGTGCTCTATCCTGTTCTTGTCCGCACTCATCTTCTGTCAGTTTTGTGTCATATGTAGGTTCTCTTTCAACAACTTGAGAATCTCTTGACCCTATACGATCCAATCCTTGGTCTTGGGAGCCTTGATCTCCCCAAAAACCAAGTCTACCAAAGTGGAAGCATCATATCCGTACAATGCTTGGAAAGGTGTCATACCAATAGACATGTGAAAAGTGGTGGTGTAGCAATGCTCTCCTAAATGAAGTCACTTTACCCATGTTCTTTGTTGTCCACCTACATAGTTCCTCAAATATCCTTCAACCCACTTGTTGAAAATCTCAGTCTGACCATTTGTTTGAGGGTGTTAGTGGGTGTTTGGTGTCATCTCTGTCCCTACCAACCGAAACAACTCTCTCCAAAAATTCCCTATGAACCAACTGTCCTGGTCACTGACGATGTTCCTTGGTAACCCATGAAGTCTGAAGACCTCCCTGAAGAATAGCTCGGCTACCTGAACTGCATTGTACTCTATCAGTATGGCATATAAGTGAGAAAACGTGTTCAATCTATCGACCACTACATAGATACAGTCCTTACCCTAGACCTTGGGTAGGCCTGTGATGAATTCCATCGATATACTCTCCCATTTATGCTCTAGAATTGGGAGTGGTTGAAGTATCCCTGCTGGAAGAGCATGCTCTGACTTGTTCTATTGACAAGTCACACACTCACTGACGTGTCTCATAACATCGTGTTTGAGGCCCTTCCATGAGAACCTTTCCCTGATCTATCTGTAGGTTTTGAAAAACCCCTGATGGCCCGCTAACGGTGAATCATGAACTGTTGTGAGGATCTTCTTCTTGAGCTTTGAATCCAACAGCAAGTAGACTCTGTCCTTGTATAATATGACATCGTCAATGACCTTATACATGGCATCCTGTATCTTCCCATCCATAATCTCACAAGTGAACTTGTTCTTGGAATATTACACTAACAAGTGGGATTTCCAATCTGCCGAAATCTCCATCAGAGAACATGTCGCAGGTCTCCTCGATAGTGCATCGGACATAATTTTATTCTTCCCCTTGACATACTCTATGTCGAATTCAAATGCATGTACCTTCGTCACCCATTTTTGTTGGTGCTCACTAAGGTCCTTCTGCTCAAGAAAATACTTCAAGTTGTTGTGATCTGTCTTGACCACGAATTTGTTGCCCACCAAATATTGCCTGCATTTGGTCAAGGCATGCATGATTGTTAGCATTTCGTTGTCATAAGTGGAGTACAACCTCTCAGGATGACTGATCGTTTTACTCTCGAATACAATGGGGTGTCCTCCCTACATCAAAACTGCCCCGATACCCTCGTCGGATGCATCACACTCTAGTACAAATGGCAAGGTGAAATCTAGCAATGCCAACACTGGACAAGTGCCCATAACTTCCTTCATGTGTTCAAAGGATTTATGTGACTCCTCGGTCCAGATGAAATCCCCATGCTTGGTAATATACATCAGCGGTGCTCCAAGCTAAGAAAAACCCTGGACGAACCGCCTGTAATAGTTGCACATCCTAAAGAAACTCCGTCACATTTTTGGGCATTGGCCAATCCAAAATGACTCTGATCTTCTCCTGGTGCACCCGTACCCCTTGTGCATTGATGATGTGGCCCAAGTAAAGAAACTCTATCATACCGAACTCACACTTGGACTCTTTGGCATATAATGATTGTCCTCCATGATGCTCAATACCTCATCCAGGTGCTTCATATGCTCCTGCCATGTATCGTTGTAGACAAAGATGTCATCGAACAAAACCAACATTGATTTCCTCAACTCATCCCTGAATATGTGGTTCATGCAAGATTGGAATGTAGCGGGTGCATTGGTTAGCCCAAATGGCATAACCAGGAACTCAAAATGTCCAAAGTGACATAGAAATGTCGTCTTCTCTATGTCATGTTCTCGGATGTTGATCTGATGATAGCAAGAGCATAAATCAATCTTTGAGAAGAAAAACTCCCCATGCAATTCATCCATTAATTAATCAATTCGCAGGATAGGATACCAGTTCTTGATGGTCTTATTGTTCAAGGCCCGGTAATCAATGCACGTCCTTATGGTGCCATCCTTCTTTAGAACTAAGACAATTGAAGAAGTGAAAGGGTTGTTGCTTGGCCTGATGTGTCCCATCACTAGCAATTCCTTGATTTCCTTCTCTACATCATCCTTGAACCTCCTAGGATGATGATAGGGGGGTTTCATAATAGGTTTGGCCCCCTCCTCCAACTCAATGGTGTGCTCAAACCCCATGTCAGGTGGTATCCCTGGTCGAATCAACCCAAAAACTTGTTGATGTCGTCCCAACAAATTCTTGATCTCTGTGTGATATTGTTGTCGGCCCTCTAAATCCTTTCGTGTAGTGATCAAGCATTCTATGACATATGCTACCTCCCCATGTTTGAAAATCCTCTCCATCCTCTTGGTTGAAACTGTCATGGGTGCTCCTGTCAACATACCTCTCAGAATAACCTTCTTCCCATTACAGTCTCTGAACCCCATCTCCAAGGTTTGGTAATTGGTGATGATTTTTCCCAAGGTAATCATTCACTAAACTCCCAACACCACATCTATGTCAGATAGGTCAACTACATAAAATGTGTCTCTCACTGTGTAGTTTCCTAACTTTATCCCCAAATCTGGAACTCTATCTAGACATTCCACTATTTGGCCATCCGCTACTAGAACATCAAACCCCTCAAACTCCTCTTTCTGAAGTGCCTGTCTCGATACCAGTGAAGCGTCAATGAAGTTGTGGGTGGCCCCACCATTTATCAAGGTGATTTATCATTGCCCCTGAATAGCCCCACTGATCCGGAGGGTATCATACCCGGGAACACCAAAAAGGGTCTATATGACTCCTCCCTTTGTTGGTTTTCATTTGTTAGCTTGCTCAGGTGGTTGTGGAACTTCTGGAGGGTGGGATCCTGTCAATGTCGATGGTTTACAGGGAGGGTGATCCTTTTTATGTGATGACTCCTCTTCTGATCTAGTGGATAGACTATCATGCTCCTCCTCCTCACTGTCCACATTGTCTATTGCCACCTCAATATAATGAATCTCTCCCTTGCCCATGCACCTGTGACTTGGGACCCAAGGGTCTATGTAGTTGAAGCAAAGCTTCTTCTTCATATAATATCTCACCTCATCTCATCATCCATCTTCTCCTTGCCCTTCCATTCTTTCTAGAATGGCTTCCTGTCTCGATCCTTCTGGGGTATGAAGGGTTTGGAAAAGGGTTTTGTCTTTGGTACTGAGTCTGCCAAATCTCGAGTGCATAGGATGGCATCCTCTAAGGTGGGCAACCTGTATGACTTCACCCATCCTCTCAAAGGCTCTGTGAGCCCCTCTATGAATAGCATGTTCATCCTGGGCTCTGATATATATTTCACTGCCATAGCTACCCGTTGAAACTCCATGATGAACGCCTCTGCTATGTTAGTTTGTCACTATTAGAATATAGAAGATTTTGCTCGTTTTACCATTGACGATACCCTCATCACCCAACCATAGGCCGAAGCCACCCTCCGAGCACCTTAACCTTGACTCAGAATTACTCCGAAAGCAAACCCTAGGCTAGATAGCCAAACAAGGTGTAGCGCATCTTCCTCCAAGGATAGCGCACCAACAATAGCTGATCAAATAGTCCAAACCCTAGCCAAGAGATAGTCCAAGCCAACACTGAAAACTGGTTGCTGCAACAGCTGCACCTGCAGCTCTCCTCCACACGTGCGCACCAAACTGGGAACTGCAGTGCACACCAGTTGTTGCTCTGCAATTCTGAGATGTGTCAAATGAGAACTGGTGCCCTGTATTTATAGTGGTTCTACCAGATTTGTTGGGGACGACTTCTCCTTCTGGATATGTGTCTGTTCAATATATTATTATTATTTATGGTTGACTTCTTCTCTTGGAGGCTAATAACCTAATATAAATTATCTTCTTGAGCCGACAAGACTTCTAGGGTTATTAGCCAACTCGTTAGGGTTTTCTCTTGCTTTCATGAGTCTTTTATTCTCATCAGGTTCACACGTGGAGGTAAATACCTCCCGCAGCTACCATAATATTAACACTCCCTCCTAGCTAGGGAGGTATTATAGGTAATGTTCTTGAGCAAAAAAACATGCCATTTACCCGGTAGCATCAATATAGTCGTCTATATTATCTCATGACTAGATCATGAGCATCACCATCACCATCAGCTGCATCATCTCTCGAAACCATACTCCATCTGAGTAATTAGACATGATGATGGATAAGTCACTCATACCATAGAGTGATACAAGAGTCATTCTTATAATCTAGAAGAGTAAATTCTCTTGAACTGTTTTCCGTCTGGAAAATATATGTTCATCATTCGTCTGGATGATGATGATCTCCAATAAACTATTGATAGTCTTCACAACAATTAGAATAAAAAATAGAACACAACTGTGTCTATCCATAGTAGTACATAACTACAATCCAGTGGTACACTACCACACCAAGTAACACACAAGTACTTGATCATCAACATATAGTCACGAACAATGGAACATATCCACCGCAGTAGTCTTCATCTACTGTCATACAGTCTTCATAACAAACATCTGATAGCAACCTGCATAGAAACAATGTTATGATATAAACTGAATCATCTAGGCCAATATTTCACTCACATCTGTGAGCTATGAAAGAATATCTGCCTCAGAGTAGAATAATGAGATATCTAGAGTATTCTTCTCAAGCAAGGAAGAATAATTGTCATGTCTTCTGAACCTGGACCATTCCCCACCCTGGGCCATTCTTCCTACACTAATCAAAGTGCACCCTAGAGAGAATGTATAACACTAATGAATGTTGAGCCTGGACCACTCCCTACCCTAGGCCATTCCTCCTACACTAATCAAAGTGCACCCTGGAGAGAATGTATAAACCCTAAGAAATGTATGTCCTTGATTGTTGATCCTGGACCATTCCTCCTACACTAATCAAAGTGCACCCTGGAGAGAATGTATAAACCCTAAGGAATGATTGTCCAGACCATTTCCTCTATTAACCACAAGAGGAAAATACTGTCCTGCATCAACCTCCAAAACGGACCATTCCTCATGTTAACCACAATGAGAAATCGTTGTCCGGCGAGGCGGGCCAGTCTTCTTGAGTAACCCTAAAGAAGAGAGACTGCCCTAGATCACTCCCCATGTTAACCACAATGGGAATTCATTGTCTATGATACATCAACAATCAGACTACTTCCCATGTTAACCACAATGGAAGGTGATTGTCCGTCAGAAGTCTCAATCCACTTTCTGAACAGGAAATCATCTGTCCAAGATGGAATATTTTTCAAATTTAAAGATGAATGTCTTCAATAATGTTTTCAGTGCTCCCTCTTAACTTAGAGAGTCATTTATTCCTTTTTCAATAAGAAGGAAGTTGTTTCCACGAGCTCTAGCTTGAGTATGCAAACTCTTTCATCTTGGATAGAAGCTTTACCAAAATGTTTGCTTATCTGCTTATCTGTGGAGATATGTATTGGAGAATCATTTTCTCCTTTCTAGACTTCATTATGGATAATGTAATGCTTGATTTCAAATGTACTTTAGTCTGGAACATTGTGAAGGCTTCATGTAGATATGAACAATAGGGTATATCATAGTTGGAAAACTGGAACATATCTATGTGGCACTTCTTCTGTCATCATGAGATCTGATCTACTGAGTAGTCATCTTGATGTTATAGGAAATCTTCACCACGCTTTTGTTGTGCACTGGAGGTTCTCCACCAAGTTATCTTCTCCTATCTGCGTACAGGAGTCTCTTTCTGGTATGCCTCAAGGTCTTGAGATTACTCTTCATATGCTCTTTATTCAATTTCTCTTGAGAACATTCTTTGCATTCATCTGATGTAGAACTCCAACTCATGGATGTTGCGGATGATATAATGACTCATGTAGTGATATGTCTGCTGTACTAGAACAAGTAATCACCATAGTCTTCTCCCTCCATCTGGGAGAACCTCTGGTTCTAGATCTCTCAATGCTTTCATTCATAAGTCTTCCATACACTGTTCTTCATCACAACTTTCAATTCTTCTGCTTGATTGCTTTTAGTGAGTTCATATTAGGTTGGTAATCTTGTGATTCTTGATACAATGACTAGTTGTTCTAATTTCTCTTTCTTTCTTTGAATCTTCATGTTCTTCTTCATGTTTTTCTTTAGCTCTTGGTTCCATGGAGTTTCTTATAGATTCCATGCCCTATAGATTCCACTTCTTCCTTTTATCATAGGATCATGGATCTGGATGGACAACCAGGGATACTTTAAGGCTTCTCTTCGAGGAAGACTTCTTGAACTGAACACATATTGTCTTTCATGGTTACTACCATGGATATATACTTCATCATTTTCAATGGATCATAGGATTAGCTCCCTCCTAA
>ML815639.1:167415-183672 GCA_009831015.1 Picea engelmannii
TCTTAACTGAGATATCCTCACAAAATATGATGTTATGTTGTCGTCATTATTCATCTTCATGTCACAGAGCTCATTCTTCAGACTCATAACTTGTCCAATGTTTCTGACTGAGAAGAGATTTGTTAGGGCATCGTACATCTTCTTTGATGAGTCAAGATGAGAGATGTAGGGTATCAAGTGGTATTTTATAGAAT
The DNA here is from genome assembly GCA_009831015.1 of Picea engelmannii. Classification (NCBI taxonomy): domain Eukaryota; kingdom Viridiplantae; phylum Streptophyta; class Pinopsida; order Pinales; family Pinaceae; genus Picea; species Picea engelmannii. The sequence continues at coordinate 167,610 of ML815639.1, forward strand.
CCACTATGATACTCATGGCATTAATGTCAACATCTTTGAACTTCTCCATAGCTGCAACGTTCAGCGGTTCCTTCTCTTTTCCTTCTTCAAACTCTGGTTTAACGATATCCAACACTTTATTCTTGGCAAGGATGAGGTCAATCCTTGTCTTCCACGCTCTGAAGTTAGAGGCTCCATCTAACTTGTTCTCTGACTTCATAGAATAAGTCATGGCTACTTTGACTTGGTCAAACCCTAGATTTGACCACAAACTCAATCTTCATGTCTTGGCTTGCTGAGAGTATCAGAGAATGCACTAGGATAGAGCACACTGATCTATCCGAAGATTAGGTCAATCCATTCACTTAAGGTGCCTTAACAAGAGGTTTGGGGTTTCTGCAACTTCTCCTGCTAGTAACCCTAGCGACAGTGTCTTGGAAACTGCTTTTGCTAGTAACCCTAGCGGTAGTTCCTCAACGAGCTCAATATCCTAGCGGCTATGTTTCCTTCCAGCGTTTAGACTGAATGAAGGAGGTGTGGGCCCATAACCTGTTAGAATATAGAATATTGTGCTCATTTTACCATTGACGATACCCTCATCACCCAACCATAGGTTGAAGCCACCCTCTGAGCACCTTAACCTTGACTGAGAATTACTCTGGAAGCAAACCCTAGGCTAGATAACCAAACAAGGTGTAGCGCATCTTCCTCCAAGGATATCACACCAACAATAGTTGATCAGATAGTCCAAACCCTAGCCAAGAGATAGTCCAAGCCAACACTGAAAACTGGTTGATGTAGCAATTGCACCTGCAGCTCTCCTCCACACGTGCGCACCAAACTGGGAACTGCAGTGCACACCAGTTGTTGCTCTGCAATTCTAATATGTGTCAAATGAGAACTAGCGCCCTGTATTTATAGTGGTTCTGCCAGATTTGTTGGGGCCGAATTATCCTCCTGGATATGTGTCTGTTCAGTATATTATTATTATTTATGGTTGACTTCTTCTCTTGGAGGCTAATAACCTAATATAAATTATCTTCTTGAGCCGACAAGACTTCTAGGGTTATTATCCAACTCATTAGGGTTTTCTCTTTCTTTTTGGAGTCTTCTATTCTCGTCAGGTTCACACGTGGAGGTAAATACCTCCCGCAACTACCATAATATTAACAGTCACAACTGAGTTAGATCCCTGAAGTGGATCTCAGGATCCCTTATGTCAAACATGTCCATGAGTCTCTCTATGAACTCCCTATAGGAGGTGATGCGATTGTGACCCAATGTCACCAATTCATGGTGCCACCACTCGTGTGCCTCACCCTCCAAGTGTAAGGTATCGAAACTGATGGCCTATGTCTTGGTCATTTGGTTGAGCTTTTAGTATGTGTCTAACTTATGTACCCAAGCTCCGGCGGTGCATTTGGATGATCTGTCGAAAGAATGTATGGTGAGCTTACCAACTTTCCAGATGAAATCAATGTTATGCCCCTCATGTTGTTGCTGTCCTCCTCTCTGTGGATATCTGGGGTGGTTCCTGAGTCTGAGTCCACAATACTCAACTAGGGTCATGTCCTGATGGAAGTCATTGCCCAATGCTGCATACTCCCTCATGTACTCTACAATGTCCTCTGCATGAGTGGGTGGCCTCTATGCCATTGGTAGTTGTGTATGCACAAGTAGGAGACTCGGGTCTACTGCCTGCCCCCAAGTTCCTCTGTGTTGCATGTGGGGATTGTGTGTTTGGGGTGCCCACTATAGCCAATCTATCAACCACCTGCACCAAGGAATGAGTCATGGCCTGCTGACTAGCTACTATATCATTGATAACCTTCATGAAGGCTGCCTCTGGCTCCATGGGGGTCTTACCACTGCCCTTTGGTTGCTCATATCTATTTCCTAGCATCCTTTCTTCCTCACACTCAGCATCACTCTCTTCTTCCCTATGTGCCTCTTCCTCTTCCTCTGAGCTAGGATGGAAAAGAGGAAAGTCAAGCCTCGACCCTCTTTCCTTATGCCTATCATAAATGACATATTCATCCCCTTCATGCTCACGGCCATCTGGGTCTTCTGCTGCACTCATCGTCTTTAGTCACAAGCTGGCAGGACTAAAGCTCTGATACCACTGTATTGTTCCTGACTTGGCTAGTCTAGGAAACATTGTTTATGTGTGTAGGATTAGTTGTTTACAGCAGACAAATGAGCATTCAAATAAAAATAATGGCGACAAAAGACGAAAAAATCATATTATGAAATATCCTTAGAGTACAAATGTCAAACACGGTTGAATTACAATGAATCACTCAGATAGATCGAGGACAAAAGGGATCTTCAGCAGAATACAAAAGCAACTAAATGATGCGCCTCTCCCTCTCAAGGAAAACGCGCCCTAGCGATTCCATCGTCGGAACCAGACAATAAACCAAGTGAAAGATGTGTCTTGCCTTCATCTCAAAATGGGTCGGAGTGGAATCTCTGAACTCTCCCTGTGTGGGGTGAGTCGATTCCTTGAACCTCCTCTGAGGCTATGCCCTCAACCTGAATAAGTGTGCCTTTGTTGCGAGACCCTGCGTCATTGTTGTTGAAGAATGATGGAAGACTTGCATGATCTCCTCGGTGACTAGGGTGTGTCTCTCAACACCGAAATCAGCCAACTGGTGTCTTCCTCCTAGAATCCACTGAACTATCTCTTCTGAGATGTACCTTACTTCTTACTGACAAGTCATAATATGCATAATGCCTAATTAGGTCGCTGACCCTTCTCTTATAGCTTTCCCAATCCCTAATTCACTGCTGAAACCCTAATTTATTGTTGACTTATAATTTCAGCTTGTTTGTTCTATTTTTAGCTCTTAATTATTTAAAAGCGCTTTTACCCACTTTTATCTCAATGTCACTTCCCGAACATAACACCTTCGACTAGAGTGACCTCTAGTAGCCATGTTTACCCCTTTTTCTGGCCATGGCTATAGTCTAATGGGGCGGTTTAGAATAATAAGCCTCCTCTCTGGAGCTCCTATTTGGAAAGGGACATTACAATAGGGATTACTTCTTCTATCTCAACAAGCTCCTCAATGTCTTTGCCCTTATCTTTATTCTTCTTCAGAATGGAAATATTTGGTAGGCCCTGTTCTTCAATAGCCCCTTGAGAGATGATGACCTTGTGAAAGGCATTCTGATCTTGGTACTAGTTGTTGAAGGAGATGAAGAGAAGTGTAGTTTCCTTCCTTTATTGGTTGTGGCTTTAGTATAGGAAGGGACCTCTTCTAGTTCTGGTGTAGGAGGGGGTGAAAGGTCTCTCTATGGAGAATGGTAGGCCTCCTCCTCAGCTCTTGCAACTTCCTTACTGAGTTCTTGATCTTGAACAGGAGCCTTACTCTTTCTTTTCTTGCTGGCTCCTATTTGAGCAACACTGGTGGACGAAAAAGGGCTTGGTATCTGTCACTGAGGAGTAGTTTCTATATCTAATTTCATATGAGAAGCAGGAATGAAGTGTTCCCATGAGATGTTCCTCTTCCTCGGCTCTTCAGAAACCAACATTGTAATCAACCCAGAATGAAAAATGTTATTATCCACAGCCTTTGATTTGGATTGAACCCTATCTGACATTTTTCCTATGCTCCTCAACAAAAAAAAAGGGAATTTTCATTTCAACTTTGCCAATAAAATGCAATAGAAGCCTTAGATGGTACTGGTATAGTGTATTGAACCTCCCCTCACATCTGAAGTACCTTTGAATGATCCTCGGCATTTTATCAAACTCTCCAACCAGATGACTTCTTGGTACCCCTTTAGATAGATTGTCAGTTTGATATTCAATATTTAAGAAGTCTTTGGAAAAGGTTGCATCCAAGGCCATTGACTTAAACCAATTCTCTCCAGTTATAGGGATCCATGTAATTGTTGAAATAGAGGTCTCAGATACCTCAAATTCTAGGTCCCCTACCTTAGTCTTCAGGCCATCAAAATGTAAGGAAAATTGCCTCTCCACCTCAGGATGACCCCTCTGCGTGTTTTGGCAGAAAGTGAGGTAGCCCACCCTTTGAAAAATTTCTCTACCCTTGGGCTCTACCTCAAATAAAAGCATGTCTGCAGGCTCAGTTCTAACCACATTACCTCCCTTGTGCGACTTCTTCTTTTGAGGAGTCTCCATAGTTTAGGATGAAAATATTAAGAGCAATGGAGTGGTGATGACTAGGAAAGCAAAGAGTCAGACTTCAAAAATAATCTGATAGTGAAGAGTGGTTGCCCCTTTCCAGGAATTCCCCCTAACTCGAACTGATTGCTAGCTTAAGAAACAATGGTTGTTAATTTCCCTCCCTTGACTATGTACATATATTAAAACTGAGGAATAATCATATGGTGAAGGGATACACTATAGTTGTCTTTGAAAACTGGGTTGAAAACAGTCCAATTCAAAAGGTAGAGGAGGCAGGGGAAAAGGCAGTGTCGTTTCAGTAGTGTTTCTGGGTAGCACATTGCACATACATGAGATGAAACTTGCTTGGGAACTGAGATATAGGGAGAATGGAGAGTAGATTTCTTAATACTGGTAACCAGGTGATGGTAACTGCAAGTTTGAGTGGAAGGAAAATTGAGAGGAAATCATGAGGAAAAACATCTCCTCCGGCTATGCAGGAACGATCGCTACCAAAATTCCGGGAGATAATTTCTCCTTGAAATTGATATGCGGAGGGAGGAAATCATGGAATACCTGGAGAACGATGAAAAATCGAAGTTTCAGAAAAATATTGGGAGAGTATCATGAGAAAATCATCCTCTGAATCCACCTTAGCATCTGATCTGGTAGCACCACTGCCAACTGGTCCAAAATGGTAGTTTGTGCAGCGCAGAATTTTGAGCTTTCAAAATTTGAAAACCGTTAGCAAAGATCATAAAGATGAATCCTCGAAGGCATATTTTAACTAACCATGGTGCTAAAAACAAGGAAGAGATGGAATCAATGCAATAATCACAAATCATGGTGAAAGATGAAGGATAGGGAGTGCGCTACAAAAACTCCTGGTGAGTTGGCAGCGCTCCCTTTCAAAAATTGATTTGACCAGTAAGCATAGGACAAAGGCACAACATGGCAAGGCTACGGAGGCATGAGTGAGGAGGGTGACATGTCAAGTCAAGCTGGTCATGGAGTGAGTCGAAATTAGTGTCAAATCATGAAGGGAATCAAAACATAAGTCATGAAAATGAACCTAGGCCAAAAGTTTATGTGAGGATGAAAATTTGAGTCATGACTTTAAGCTTTTATTTATCAAAGTCACCTAAGTAAAACACACATTTAAGAAACAAACCAAAGTTAAAAAATCTAAAGGCTTAGAAGAATTAAAACTAAGTGCTAAAGACCCAAGGAAACTTAGTGTGATAACATTGGTTCCACAGGGGATGGAATGCTCCCTGCGAGTTGCCAAGAACAAGTAGTTTCAGTGCCTTATCCTAGGGATATGGGGTCAGTTATTAAAATAAAAAATAAAAGAAAGATGATATTTACAATGGCATGGAAATCCACACATGGCTCAAGGAAAGTACTTTATCATAAAATGCCCATTGACAGGGCCACCAAAAACTTCTTCATCCTCCAAATTGTGCAACTTGTAAGTGTTATTCGAGAATACCTCAGGAATTTTGAAGGGGTCGATCCATAAGGATTCAAATTTACTGTGCTTTCCTTTGTCTTGCTTTGGTTCATCCCACTTGAGCGCCAAGTCTTCTAGCTAAAAATCCTCTTTATTTATCTTTTTGTCGAAAGCCTACTTGATCTTTTGTTGATGGTCATGTGCTTTATCCAGAAGCTGCTCCTGAGTTTGTTGCACTTCTACTAGTTGTTGTTTTCTTCTGATCATATCATCCGGCTCTCCTTGGTATTCTTGGAATAATTTTTCCACAGGCAAGGAAAGCTGAGAAGAAAATATGGCCTCAAATCCATACACAAGATGGAAAGGAGAAATACCAAGGGATCTCTTTATTGTCACTCTATCATCCCACAAAGAAAATTTGAGCTTTGAATCCCATGCTTTCTTGTTGTCGTCTAACAGTCTTTTGATGATCTTTATAAGGATTTTTTTAGAGGAATCTGCTAGTCCATTCCCTTGGGGATAGTGAGGAGTTGAGTGAATCAATGTGATTCCAAACTGCTCACAGAACTGGATCAATGGTTCAGCTTTGAAAGATGCAACATTATTAGTAACAATTATGTTCGGACAACCAAACCTTGCCATAATATCCTCAAGAAAGCCAATGATCACTTTGTGGGAATAATTCCTTGTAGGGATAGCTTCTATCCACTTAGTAAAGTAATATGTGGCAATAAAGATCCACCTATGTTGACCACTGGAATAAGGATGAATTTCCCCAATAAAATCTAGGCCCCACTCTTGAAAGGGTCATGAAGCTACCATGGGCTTTAATGGCAAAGACTTGAGCTGCCGTTTTCCAGAGAATTTCTAACACTTAACACGGGCTCTGATCTCAGCACAAACATCGGTGAATAGACTAGGCCAGAAGTATCCAGCCCTGAGAATATTATATGTCGAGGTCCTTCAAAAATAATGCCCCCCACATAAACTATCATGAAAATCAGACATAATCTTTTGGGCTTCTTGTGGGTGTAGGCATCTCAAAAGAACTCCTAATGGATCTTTCCAATACAAGACTTGATCAATAATATGGTATTTAATTGATTTGAACTTTAAGGCTCTCACCTTGTTCTTTTCCATACCATCGGGAGGCTGCAATTTCTGTAGAAAAAATATAATGTCCTTGTACCAGCTGCAATCTGCCAATGGAGGGCTAATTTGAGAACCTTTGTCAGAGAATTCAGCTTGCTGATTTTTTGAGCAAGTAAAAATGAAATTCACCCCCAAAGCTGAGAAATTAGATTCAGCCAGCAACTTGGCTAAACCTTGGCCTTTAACCATATTGGTGGGCTTAATCTCAAGATCAAATTCAAGGATTTTAGCAATCCACTTGCTCCTTTTACCATCTATATCAAGCTGAATGAGAATTTCCTTTACAGAAGTTGATGGGACATATGCAATGACTCTTGAATGCAGCACATAAACTCTGAAAGCCTTGAGAGATTTGATCAATGCATAGGCCTTCTTATCCATGATTTCATATTTTAATTCAGCATCTCTCAATGCCTTACTAAAAAAATCAATGGGCTGCTCTAAACCTTTAGCGTTCTTCTGCAATAAAACAACTGCTACTGTGTCAAATGAAGCGAAAGAAAAAATTAGAAAATCCTTGGAGTAGTGTGGGATAATGAGCACAGGGGATTCATTCAAGGCTTTATTTTTTTTATCAAAAGAATTACGGGATTCAACAGTCCATTTGATTTCATTTCCTTTTCTCAACATGGTTGTAATATACTTCACCAACTCAGTAAAATTTGAAACAAACCTTCTAAAAAAATTAATTTTTCCCAAGAAAGACTGAACTTCCTTCTTGGATCTAGGGAATGACAAGGTTTGTATAGCTTCTACCCTACTAGAATAAATCCTTACCCCTTCATCTGACACAATATGCCCCAATAATTTTCCCTCCTTCATGGAAAACAATGACTTTTTTGGGTTTAAAGAGAGACCAAATTTTTTGCATTTCAAGAAAACTTTTTTCAAATGATCATAGTGTTCTTTATCAGATTGTGAGAACATTGTTATGTCATCTAAATAGATAACTACAAACTTGTCATTCTCTCCAATAAAGGCTATGTCCATGGCTCATTGAAAGGTCGCCCCTACATTCATCAAACCAAAGGGCATCTTAGTGTACATGAATGTACCCCAAGGGGTGGTAAAGGTTGTCTTCTCTCTATCTTCTGGAAAGATGGAGATATGATTGTAGCCAGAAAAGACATCAATCATGGACATCCTATATGCACATGTCACCCTCTATAATATGTGCTCCATCTTGGACAAAGGGTAATTATCCTTTTTAGAGCTTATGTTCAGATTTCGGAAATCGACACAAAGTCTGATTTCTCCATTATTTTTTCTCACTAGGACAAAGTTGGCCACCCATTCAAAATACCTCAAAGGAATAATAATTTTAGCATCTAAAATCTTTTTTACCTATTTTTCCATCACAGGAAGCAACATAGGATTTATTTGTCTCAAATTTTTCCTGAAAGGTTTGGTCTCTTCCTTCAATGGGATCTTGTGCTCTATAATGCTTGTGTCATATGTTATGAGATCTTCATAAGTCCAAGAAAACACATCAGCAAATTATTTTAACAACTCAGTATATTCATCCCTCTGCTCCCTTGACAGGTTGCTTAACAACTTGACATATTTTGGATCCTTTTATGTACCCACATTGCACTCAGTTACATCAGCATCATTAGTTGACCCTTTTCCCTTCACTGCCACATCATTTCTGTCAAATAATATTTCCAAAGGAACTAGTCCTTTTGGAATGTGGTTGCTAGGCAACTGCACAATATGATGATTAGAAATTTTATTAAGAAAAACATTAGCATGAGGATTATTTTCAGAGGCATGATACTGATCAATGTGTAATGCAGAAAACTCATCAACAGTCTCAAGGAATTTTTTAATCTCAAGATCATCTTCAAACACATTCCAATGCTTGATATCATCAGGTATAGAGGGCCTGTATTTGATTTCTACATCATACTTGAGTTTAGGTGGAAAGGGGATTATGAAATTGCTTGTTGATACAGCCAAAGAATCAGCCATGGTATTCTCTTATCTTGGGATAAATGAAATGTTGAAAGCTAAGAAAAAATGTCAACTAGGTCCCACACTTCATTTCTATAAGATCTAAGCCTAGGGTGCTTAGTTTGATAAATATTTTTGATCTGATGGACAATCAATTCAGCATCCCCAAATACTAATATCTCTTCAATCCCCATGCCGTTTGTATCCCTCAATCCCAAGATATGAGATTCATATTCTTCCACATTATTGGTAGTTTCAAATTCTAATTTATATGACAAAGATATAGTCTCTTGAGCAGGTGAAACAAAGATCACTCTAGCACCAGCACCTTCTCTAGAAGAGGCTCCATCAAAGAACATCTTTCAAACAAAGGTGGTTGGAGGAGAATCTTCACAAAAGGTAACGAACTATTTTCTAATTTCAAGAGGTGGTTCAGGAGCATCAGTGAGCTACAAGATGTTGGATCCCAAAGCAGTATCAAGAGAAAAAATAGAATGATTTGTGGGGTTTGATTCGTCACTAATAATGTAGGCCAAATGAACTTCCTTGTAAAGTATTCTATGCTCCCCCCCCAAACATAGGAATGGTATCATATGAGAGGTCCATCTGCAAGGTTCCCCCAAGTATTTTTATCCAAGATCTTGACAAGAGCATGCCAAACTTGGGGGGAACATTAGCCACCACGATATCCATGACTACACTTTTCATGGGCAGCTGAAATAAAGTCACAACCAGATCCTTAATGACCCCAAGACACTTCACTTTCCTAGAGTCAAAAGAATATAAGTCATGGTAGGACTTTGTGATTTCTAATCCAAGATCATCCATAACAGTTTTGGGCATGAGATTGTGGGATGCCCCTGAGTCCATCAAACAATTATGCAGCACCTTATCATGTATGTTCAGTGATCTATAGAAGGGAGGGGATGAATCATCTCTATCTTCTATCAAAGGTCCTAAGATGATTGTTGGCTTTTCATCTTGTAGATTTACTGAACCAATGGCATTTGGAGAAGATTGAGGTTGTAACATTTTGGAGAGATATTTTTTAAAGTCTTCATTTTTTATCAATTCCAAAAAGGCACAGGGATCTTGATTTTTTGGATCTCATTCTCAAAGATGAAGGAAGGTGAATATTTCAGGATCTCTTTGGCTTCAGGGGTAGGATTTCTGACCAAAACTTGGTGGTTTTTGAGTTTCTCTTTCTTTGCTTCCAACTGTCTTAGTCTTGGCATAATTTTATTTTTGGGTTGGATGATCAGAAGCATCGGTCTTTTCCTCATTATTTTTGGATCTCAGATTATATATATTAGGACTTTCTTTTGCTTTCTTTCCCTTACTTAATTCATTTATTTTAATATCCATCAAGGATTTCTCATATGCATATTGAGTCAAGTGAGGGGATGGTGATGTGTCACCTAAGCAATGAATCTCAAGATCAACTTCTTCCTCCTCTCCTTCTTCATCAGCAACAAGGTTGTTCTGTAAAGAAGTTTGTACCTTTTGATCATACCTATCTTTGTTTCTAGGATATCTTGGAAGGATCTGAGGATCATTGTTGGGTCTCCTAAAGTTACTTCTGTTATCATCATTTTGAGTATTTCTATAGGTCTGTTTTCCTTCTAGTTTTAACTTTTCTATCTCAGTACAAAGGGATTTTACTAATTTGGTAAGTTCATCTACTTGAGGATGGACAATAGGGGAATCAAAGGTTGAAGCTTCGGCTCTATTTTTTCTCCTGACCCTATCAGATTTCCCCCTGATTTTATCAAATGCCACTATGTTGGATTCTACCTCCAAGGCTACATCTTGCATATGAGCTAAGGAGGTTGATCTTCTTTCTCTTGGTAGAAGGAAAAACTCGGGGTCAAATCACTGGCATAAGAGATTTTTGTAGAGGTTTCTGTAGGCTTTATCTCAGCATGGATCTTATTGTACATTTTGTTGAATCTTTTAGAGAAGTCAGAGACAAACTCTCCCTCTTTCCTCTTTAGAGATCCAAATTCTGTGATATAATACAAAAAGTATTTTTTATCCCCTCAATGCCTCAAAAATTCATCATCTAACGCCTCAATCCCAGTAATGGATCCAGGGGGAAAACCCCTAAACCACTTCCTAGCCTCACCAAAAATGCTTTAGACAAAGACTCTCATCCACACATTCTTATTTTAAATATTTTGATTGTCTGCATAACTGTAAAAGGAAACAAGGTGTTCTTCAGCAGTTATATATTCTTCTCCTATGAATTTGGGCATGTATTTTAAATAATCTCCAGTAGGGAGAGCATTCATGTGTTGAGGTAAGACAAGAGGGGCATATCTTGCAGCCACTATGGAATCCATCCTATTTCTAGGAGGGTTAGAGCCTGCCATTGGATTTTGGACTCTTGGTGAACAAGGAGGAGAAGGAAACTTGACTATGTGCAGCTTAGGAGAAAAAGGAATGTATGAAGGGAGGCTTTTAGTTTTCATAGCAGAAGGATGATTCTTGGAAGAAGATGGTACAGGTTGTAAAGGGGATGAAGTTTCCTCTTCTTTTGTTGCAGAAATTTTGACAGGAGGAGGAGTAGCAAAGCCTAAGGTAGGAAAATATTCAAGACTCGCAAGTCTGAACCACTTTACAATGTCAGGGGAAGCAAGGATCTCAAAATTTTCTTCTTTCAAATCAGGTTCAAAAGAGGAGTATTCAATAGGGAAATTTTCAAAATCAAGATTCTTAGATACTTCAGCAGAAGGTAAAGGAATATTACTTGATAAAATAACTGGAGTATTAAGAGTGGAATCAGGAAACTGACCAGAAGCACTTGTAGTAACAGCAGAAAAACTTTCTTGAGAAGATTTTCCCTTCTTGATTATCTTCTCTAAGTCAGCCTCAGGTGGAACCAAAGGTAGTTGTGTATTTGACCTCGTTTGTCTACCTTTGGGAGCCAGAGCTGAAACATTGGAGTCGCCAGGTGCAAGCTGCAATCTTCAATGAACTGAGTTCCAATGCACCTTCTGAACTAGTAAGCTTTGTCATTCAATCCCAGGGAAATGTCTTCAATTCATTCCCCGACAATGGTGCCAAGAATGTTAGCACTAGGAATAACCCTCATATTGCATAGGAGGTCAGCCCAGTACCCATCAGGTTATGTGTAAATGTAAATGAGTATTAAAGAGGTCAAATGGACAAGACTCAAGATAATAATGTTCTAACTCATAAATCTGGGCTAGCATGCACAAGAAATTGAGGTATTGACTAACTTCAGTTAGTAAGTGGGAGTAAATGTGAATAGAGGGAAGAATTTGGTGAGAAAAATGTATAGGTTTGCTATGGACATCATGTCTTAAGCAACTTAAGGAAGAAAAACTCAAACACTAGATCTTCTTGAATTCAAAGTTTAAGGACACTAAAGAAACATCATAATAATATTATAATCAAACATCCATCATAATATCACTACAACAATTCATGTGAATATTTCAAGCATGAATACTTCAGAATCAGAGGCAAATAAGTTGGAGTAAGAAAGTTGACTTCTATTAATCAAGATGTCTCAAATCAAGTACATAACCAGTTCACAGAAGCTTCATCAAAATATTACAACATAAGGGAGCCCAGCTCAAGCATTCAAACCTACTAAAGCATTTAGACTATCTATTTATAACAAAAGGGAAGGAAACAGATGGCGCTGGGAGTTGGCCTTCCTCCCATGAAAATCTCCAAGTAATTATTTCATCTAACAACTTAAACTAATAACTATGCTATAAAAAGGGAAAGTGTTGGCCATTGATCTAACCAACTTTGAACTGACTTGATCTTCTTTGATGCGCATATTACTTGCATGCCAAGCGTCCTTCAGAAGCTTGTAACTTCCATCATGCTGACAGTTTCTATCTATGCCTTTCTTCACATCATCATCCATTCACAAAGATGATATTTCGACCCCCCTTGATTCATGGTACTTGTTGGTAGCGTCATTTGGTAGCGCTCTGGGTAGTGAGCCTTTGTAGCGCCTTTATCAAATTCCCTGAGATTACATAGCGCGACCTCCAAAATAGGCATGTCGAATGGGTAGCGCCAAGCCTGTGTGCCTCTGTGTAGAATTCGGCCTCTGTCAAGATTTCAGTAGTGCCCCGCCTCTGTGCCTCTGTGCAGAATTTGGCCTTTGTCCAAAATTTCAGTAGCGCCACGCATGTCTGTCTGCATGCAATTTGGGTAGCATCTCGACTGAATTCACAACACCACATTTCAATGTTGATAGATTTGGTGGCACCCTCAGGAAGTTAGCATTGCCATCGCTACACCAGTTTTAGGCAATTAGGCAGTGTTATAGGTAGCATATTGATAGAACATGAAAACTAGACAATTTTGTAGCGCCGTGGCGCTACGGAATGTCTGCACTACTATTGTTGAAGAGATTAACTCTTTGCAGAACACCAAAACTCTTAGCAATATTCATTAGAAGCCTGTATAGCCTGTATAGGTGGCAAAAGTAGTATTTCCTCAATTACTTATCCTTGCAAAAAGGGGCCATTCTAAAAAATGGAGCTCACTTTTCACCAAACACTTCATCAACCTAACACTCCTTCTTGTTGAAGGAGAACTTCCCTTTGGCACAACATCATGCTTCCATTTTGCAGTAACAGGCTTCTTCACTGGAGCTATGCTTTCCTTGGCTACTGGCTTCTCCTTTTCAATAACAGCTTCAACCAACACATTCAAGTTTCTTTGAGCCATCTCATCTTGGAATTGTTGCAATTATGCTTTGAGATTTATGTTCTGAGATTGAAAGTCTTTGTTTTGCCTATAGAGGTTCTTGAGTTTCCCATGAAGAGGTTGGGCTCTTCTTGCTGTGAATCTTGCTACGTCAAGAGTGTGACTGTAGCCAACCATGAGTTCTTTCATATTAATTCTTTCAGATAGGGCTTCAGATTTCAGATGAGCAACCCCCTTTATAGCTTCCCTGAGTTGTTTAATCAATCTTTTGAAGGTCTAGCTGCTAGGTGGATTGGTGATGTGGACAGTCTCAACAGGATTTTTTATGGCTTCATCTTCCTGTTGCACAAGGATTACTTCTTCTATCTCAACAGAATTCTCAATGACTTTTCCCTTGTCTTTCTTCTTCTTCAGAATGGAAATCTTTGGTAGGCCCTGTTCTTCAATATTCCCTTTGAGATTTGATGACCTTATGAAAGGCTTTTTGATCTTGGTGCTAGTTTTTTAAGGAGATGAAGAGAAGTGTAGTTTCCTTCCTTTATTGGTTGTGGCTTTAGTAGAGGAAGGGACCTCTTCTAGTTTTGGTGCAGGAGGGGGTGAAAGGTCTCTGTGTGGAGAATAGTAGGCCTCCTCCTCAGCTCTTGCAACTTCCTTACTGAGTTCTTGATATTGAACAAGAGCCTTACTCTTTCTTTTCTTGTTGGCTCATGTTGGAGCAGCACTGGTGGACAGAAAAGGGCTTGGTATATGTGACTGAGGAGTAGCTACTATGTCTAATTTCATGTGAGAAGCAACAATGAAGTGTTCCAATGAGATTTTCCTCTTCCTCATCTCTTCAGAAACCAACATTCCAAACAACCCAGAATGAAAAATGCTAGTATCCACAGCCTTTGATTTGGATTGAACCATACTTGACATTTTGCCTATGCTCCTCGAAAAATAAAAGGGAATGTTCATTTCAACTTTGCCAGTGAAATGCAACAGAAGCCTTATATGGTACTGGTATAGTGTATTGAACCTCCCCTCACATGTGAAGTACCTTTGAATGATCCTTAGCATTTTATCAAACTCTCCAACCAAATGACTTCTTGGTACCCCTTTGGATAGATTGTCAGTTTGATATTCAGGCTTTAAGAAGTCTTTCGAAAAGGCTACATCCAAGGCCATTTACTTAAACCAATTCTCTCTAGTGATAGGGATCCATGTAGATGTTGAAATAGAGGTCTCAGATACCTCAAATTCTAGGTCCCCTACCTTAGTATTCAGGCCATCAAAATGTAAGGAAAGTTTCCTTGCCACCCCAGGATGCCCCCTCTGCATGTTTTGGCAGAAAGTGAGGCAGCCCACCCTTTAAAAAACTTCTCTAGCCATGGGCTCTGCCTCAAATAAAAGCATGTCTACAAGCTCAATTCTAACCACATTACCTCCCTTGTGCGACTTATCCTTATAAGGAGTATCCATAGTTTAAGATGAAAATATTAAGAGCTATGGAGTGGTGATGACCTCGAAAACAAAGAGTCAGACTTCAAAAAGAATCTGATAGTGAAGAGTGGTTGCCCCTTTCTAGGACTTCCCGCTAACTCAGATTGATTGCTAGATTAGGAAACAATGGTTGTGAATTTCCCTCCCTTGACTATGTATAGATATTAAAACTGAGGAATAATCATATGGTGAAGGGATACACTGTAATTGCCTTTGAAAACTGGGTCGAAAACAGTCCAATTCAAAATGTAGAGGAGGCAGGGGAAAATGCAGCATTGTTTCAATAGCGTTTCTGGGTAGCACATTGCACATACAGGAGATGAAACTTGCTTGAGAACTGAGAGCTCGGGAGCATGGCAAGTAGATTTCTTAAGACTGATAACCAGGTGATGGTAACTGCAGGTTTGAGTGGAAGGAAAATTGAGAGGAAAGCGTGATGAAAAAGATTTCCTCCAGCTATGCAGGCACGATCGTTACCAAAATTTTGGGCGATAATTTATCCTTGAAATTGATATGCAGAGGGGGAAAATCATGGAATACCTGGAGAACGATGAAAACTCAGAGTTTCAGCGAAATATTAGGAGAGTATCACGAGAAACTCGGCCTCCAAATCCACCTCAGCATCTAATCTGGTAGTGCCACTGCTAATTGGTCCGAACTGGTAGTTTGTGCAGCGCAGAATTTTGATCTTTCAAAATTTGAAAACCGTTAGAAAAGCTCATAAAGATGAATCCTAGAAGGCATCTTTTAACTAACCATGGTGCTGAAAACAAGGAAGAGATGACATCAGTGCAATAATCACAAATCATGGTGAAAGATGAAGGACAGGGAGTGTGCTACGGAAACTCCTAGTGAGTTGGGAGCACTTCCTTTCAAAAAATGATTTGACCAGTAAGCATAGGACAAAGGCACAACATGGAAAGGCTACAGAAGGATGAGTGAGGAGGGTGACATGTCAAGTCAAGCTGGTCGTGGAGTGAGCCGAACTTAGTTTCAAATCATGAAGGGGATCAAAACATAAGTCATGAAAATGAACCTAGGCCAAAAGTTTATGTGAGAATCAAAATTTGAGTCATGAATTTAAGCCTTTATTTATCAAAGTCACCTAAGTAAAACACACATTTAAGAAACAAACCAAAGTCAAAAAATCTAAAGGCTTAGAAAAAATAAAACTAAGGGCTAAATACCCAAGGAAACTTAGTGTGATAATA
>ML815640.1:16692-29886 GCA_009831015.1 Picea engelmannii
CCTTATGTAGAGAAGGTGATAATTATCATGATTAAGATAATGATGGTTATTATTTATTAGGCCTCTAAGCCTTGTCTAAATGAGGTACATATGTGAGAGTGGATATTCCAATTGAGTATTTTCACAGTATAATGAATACATAACAGGCGATCTCCCTCCAATCATATTCATAGATATGGTTTCCAAACTCCCCAAATGGGAACTCCATATATTTTCCATACTTGATTTGGTACCCCCAAAACCTCTATATTGGACAACTGCATGAGCCATCAAAGGGATGGATGCTTTCCTTATATATCCAAATGACCTTCTATTTAGAGAATACTTTGAAACCCAAATGGGCCTTTTCTTGTGTGCTTCCTTTGTTAAAGCTAGATCTAAGTGTACCTAATATGGGTGTTGGGAAATTACTCTTCCTAAAACAAATCTAAACAAACCGAATGGCCTCCATTTTTAGTAAATCCTAATTATACAGAAGCCAGACGACTAACTCATCTACCTTAAATTACTTTAATAATAAAAAACATTGGAATTGAAATGGTCCACTACAATCCCACTTGAAGTGGGACTTGTATTTTTCATAAACTTATAGTTGTTAGGAACTTGCTTCTTAAAACTAAATCTAGTCTAGTCCTAGAAACACAATATCTAGTAGGAATTTTAATACACACACACATGGGAAATATAGATTGTATCATATGCATTTCAATTCAATTTGGATTATGAGGATAGATTCCTATATGTTTTCTTTGTACCTAGTTTATAGGAGACTTGATCCATATTTAAAAGAAGGAACAATGATAGAATTGTGTTCCCTTGAATGATTTAATTGCAAATGTTGACCTTCACATAAAAGGACTATATACTTGGAAATGATTAAATATTCAGTTATCATTGCCATGTCCTTCTCATTTTTTGTTAAACATTTATGAATCAATCAAGAATATCAAAGAAACATATTGCAGTAATTGAAATGCATCAAAATAACACCAACCATTTGTACAAAAATTGTACTCTGAAATAGGTCAAGTTAGGATTCTTTACATTCAACCCAAGTCAAAACAAAATAGTATTGTTGTGTTCATACCATTATTTGTTTCCAATATATGTTTCTAGCTTTAAGTTACAAATGACAAGTGCTTTCAATTTAGGGATATGAAATTCTAACATATCACTTTTGTGTTGTAACTTTCGGAAAAGCTACTATAGAACCACAATTTTTTCATATCGAGAGTTTGAATTTCTTAGAAGATAGAATTTTGAATTATTTTGTATTTTAATTTCTTCTTCATATGACATACTTATTTGTAGGTCAATGTAAAAGAAGATGGATTTTTTTGTTTGGTGGAGTTGCTCATAATTTTTTTTTCCAATCATTTTTATTAGAAATTAAACAATACCACTATATGATTTCTCTCTACAATGGCAGACATGAAAAACATTTTGAAAAAACATGATGAAGATTTAATAACATTGGGAAATGTATATATAAAATAAATCCATGGGAATGACTCCCCATGACATTCCAAATATAGATGGAAATAGATTATCAAAATACAAAAATAAATTCATTCATATACATAAAAGATTCATTATCAAATCTCTTTGTTAATAAGATCATATCATTACACCAATAGAAATAAATTGGTCTTTGAATTTCCTAGATTGAGAAAAAATTCTCAATTGGTTAAGATAATCAAGGAAAAATTGGATACCCAACCCTATGAAAGAAAAGTTCATATCAACCAGCTCAAGAAGGAAGATTGAAGGATCAATAGATCCTGATATTCCATGTCTAGATAAACCTTAAAACTTAAGGCAGGTAGATAGAGCAAATCAAGCTTTTAGGGCATTTTGGATAACCACATTCTTCCCTAAGATACCCAGGGTTTACCCTGAATATAATCCTTGGAATGAGATGAATTCCCCCCACTATATGTTACCTCGATTAAAAAAAAATATCATATACTTGTGATGTTTCAAATATTTTTGGTAAAAATAGTCACTTGAAGTATGGAAGTGTTTAAACCATGTTGGGGAATTCTTTACTACACAATCAAAGATTAATATCACACCCCTAAACTAAAGATAATCAATACAAGGAGCATACAAACCATTTGAAGCGTACGATTGCTCCAATAACATTACAAATAAAAAATAAAAATATCATAAAAGTTGATAACATGTATCATCATAACAATTATTAGAGTGAATTAAAAAGTAATGGATGCCCATCCCATTGATAAATATGCCTAAGTGAATACTTACTAACATAGAAAGATTATCCATACATCATATTAGTTTTCTAATTTTACTATTATTACAATGCACTTTAAACATTATTAAAATACACTTTATATGTTATACAAAAAATATTGCTTGTTAAATCGATAAAATATTAAAATATCTTATAACCTAGATTACAAGAGGCATATTTTAAATCTCCATGAAAATATATATGTTGAAATTATGTGTAAGTATTTGCTATGTGTATAATCTACTCTTCATCTAGTTAGGATTTCTTACATTTTCATTTAGGATAGCAACTTTGTGTTCCATGAACCTCAATATTTATTTTTGTATATACTTCTCTGATGTGCAAAAGTCACAAATGACTTTGAATAACATTCAATCTATTTTAAACCCCAATTTAATATCATGGCTCCATATACAAGCGTGCAAATTGGTCTGCAACAAATGATCTTTCTGCTAACCTCCATCTAAACCATTCTAAATTCTTAAATGAAGCTTGCAAGAAAAGTTTTTTTTCCATCTCGTAAATAACGAGAGAATTTATATTTACTTAGTCACATATTTACATACATGGGAGATTCGTGCTCATATAAAAATACCTTTTTGTTCTTCTTTGAAAATTGACAATATAAAAATATAAAATATCAACCTTAATCAATCTAATACTTTGACTAAAGTCAACTTATAACTTTAACTTTGACCAGAGGTTTGACTTCAACTTGTCTGACTCAAAAAATCAACCTTGACATTTTTGATGTCTGAGGGCACCAAACAGTGCGCTAGGCTAGGGTGCACTAGGAAAACCAAGAATTAGGCCCAAAACTTCACTAAAAGTGCCCAACAAATTTGGGTTAGGGTTTGTTGTTGTTGCAAGACTAGAAACCCTAGCTGGAACTATTAAAAGAATGACTAGCGAGTTGATCTAGGGAAAGATTTGTTTCAACATCCTTCAATGAGTTTCTCAACGAGCTACCAGAAATTCACTAGACCATAGGAACTACAACGGGTATTGCAATAGGCATTGAAAATAGTGCTGAAATTGGTATTGCAACTAGTGTTGCAACTGGCACTGTAATGGGTGCTACAACTAGTACTGCAACTAGTGTTGCAACTGGCACTGCAACTGGTGTTGCAATTGGCAATTCCTCTAAACAAGAACATGAAATAATATCTGAATTAGGAAGCATGAACTGAAAATGAGCATTGACATAAGTCTATGATGCAAGAGACAATAATAGACTCTCCATAGTGACTAGAAGAATAACCAACCGAAGGAGTAAAAAATTTCTGTAACTGGTTCAGTTTCTTAAAGTCATACTAACCCAAATTGTTGAGACCAGACTCAAAACTTTGTGATTTTTTCAGAGGTGACTCAAATGCTTCCAATAATGGTAAATATGAATCATTCCCACACTCTTTTTTACTATTTTTATTTTTTGTCTTTTTCATATTATTAAATCCTGAAAAAGAGTAAAATAATGCTATAATACATTGGAGGAAATGAATGTCTCGGAAAATAAAATTGTTTCCAAGCGTAGGAACATACCTATGCTAAATGCAAGGATATGCGTGCAAGATATGGTCACTTGGGGGAAAGTTTCCTCTAGGGAAAATGTTTCAAGTCACAAAGGAAATGATTTCAAGGCTAGGAACTAATGAGGATGCAGAAGAGGCTAAATGACAATAAGTTGAAGTTGTCATTAGGATAAAAAGTGCAAGAAACATAATGCAATGCATTATCAAAAATTAACACATAAATGAGGGAGCCCCATGGGGTATCATCCGAAAAAATAATGAGAAGAAGTTATGAGGCTTCAATGCAAAGTTATGGTAGGAATAAATAGGGCTCTCGAGCCTATGAAAGTACTTCAACATGGCAACCAAACTATGAACAAGGTTCTAACTAGGGAACCCATGAATGATATGCTTTACTACGTGAATTACAACACTTCTAAACAACAAATAAGGTTCGATGTCATAACTTAGTGGGGTCAATCCTAAGGCCAAATGAACCATGAAACAAATAGTGCAAAAATGCGAAGGAAACATCTAACCTATATATTAGTTTCAAGATTATTACTCGTAGAAACAAATCGACATGGGAAAAATAACCAAAGAAAACGTCTCTAAGGTCATGTATATATGACCAAAAAAACTCACCCATAAGTTAATAATTCCAATATAGAAACCTCTGATAATAACATGTGTTATGGAATACAAAACTTGAAAACAAGAAACCCTATAAGTAAAATCTATATAGAACACCTCATAGCCTTGCAACTTATGAATATTACTTCTCTAGGTAGAGCCCATTATTAGGTTCAGGTAAAGGGTTTCTTTGGTAACCAAATTGTAAATATTCTAGTTTAGGAAGAGGTCAAAAATCCATAATCATAGCTTCAAGGATAGCCTCATCTGAAGGAAATTAAACATCCAGAAAACTGAGACTCGAAGACTCACCAATACTAGGGCTTGAGGTCTCATAAATAGTAAGATCAGACTCAAGTGAAAACCCAATATCACTCGGTCCAATGGGGGGGAGCAAGGGCTCTTGTTCCCCCATTAGATAAAACACCTTATCAATTGTTGAGATCTTGTCTTGATAAGGAAAATGTGACTATAAAGGAGTCTTCCTAGAAGCAATTGAAAACTGAGGATATGACGCTACATAATTCATCGATAGAGGAGAAGAGTCTACTTGAACATTAGGAACACACAAAATGGAAAACTGATATAAAGATAAATTAGGATGGTGATTATCACATGAAATATTATTGATAGTGACAATGTTTTTGTGTGAAGGAAATGCATCACACAAAAGAGCGTAGACACCGCAACATTCATAGCATACACATAATCATGGCCAAGAAGAATATTGAAGTCTAAATGTCTTGACACCACTAAAAGATCAACTATGATAGTGTTCCCACCGAACGTGATAGGAAACTGAGGAAGAATCCCCAAACATTCACTAGCTCTTCTATCGAAATCTAAGAGCTCATTGGTGTCTGACACAAGCTTAGGAGAACCCAAAGCTTTCCAAGCCGAGGAGGATAAAATAATTGTAGATGATCCTTCATCTAAATACATCATAAAATTCCCATTTAATTAACTTTAACCATTATGGAAAAGTGAAAAGGAAGGAAGGAGAGGCTCAACAAGATCATTCCAATCAATGGAAACCATCCTAGGACTTGGAGGGAGCGTCCTCAAAGAGAGTGGAATTCCCCCTTGTTCAGAAGGTACTGAACTAGAAATGCTAAAGACATAGTCAATAGATGTATCAATCCCCCAAAAAAGAGTGGGATTGGAAGAGTATTGAATTAGCGAGATCACTTTGTAAAACCCATCACTCTCCAAGAGAATATCATTATTGACCAAATATTGCATCGACACGACCACTTCCTCAACCATAGGTTGAAAAGGCTGCGAGACAACATGGTCAAGAGATGCATCACCCTCCAAAAGAAGAGTGGGATTAACCGAATATTTCATCTGGCCGACCACTTCATCAACCACTGGTTGAATATATTGTTGGGAAACCAAGGATGACTCATAACTAGAAGGACCGTCAGAAAAGGACCACAGTCTTCGTACCCTAGGAATAGCAGGGCACAAATGAGTAAGGTGGTATCCCTTGCAAAGCTTACAAGGGAACTTAGGATTATGTATTATTTGTCTAGGTTTCTTAAAAATATCATTTCCCACAACATGACTTGCATTGGTTGGTGGGTTTCCCCCAACATGACTAGGAGAGGACGAGTGTAGGTATCCAACATGACTTGCAGAGGCTCGTGACTTGATTCCACTATGAATCACAGTGACTATACTTTCACTCCCAACATGACTTGCAAAGGTTGGTGATTTCTCTTCAACATGACTTGAAGAGGTTGTTGACATAACTCTCACATGAATGACATAGGTTGGTTTTTTTCTCCTAGCATGACTTGTAGAGGTTGGTATCTAGACTCTAGTATGAATTGAAGGAGCCAGGATGTTTCCCCCAGCATGACTTACATCGACTAGTTGAAAATATCCAACATGACTCATAGAGGTTGGTGACCTAATGCCAGTATGACTTGCAGTGACTATACTTTTTCCTCGAGCATGACTCGCAGGGGATGGTGGCACATCTCCAACATGACTAACAAAGGTTGGTGACTTTTTCTTTTAACTCTTCCTCTTCCCATTTCTTTTAAAATTTTGGTTAGTAGTAACTAGCATTTCACCAGAAGAGGGAGAAGGAGGAGAAGTAGACTTTGTGGATACAAAATATGAAGGATCAACGTCCATTTGATGTCCATGACATAAGGTTCTTATCTGAGAAGCATCAAGATAATTCAGAACGTTCAGAGTGGTCCACAACCAAATCGATAGTTCTACATTCAACACAAGAATGTTCAAAGTGGCCATCAAGGGGGCACTGACGTTTCAAAAGAAAGGAAAAACACACAAATCCCCTTTAAAAGGTGTCCCTTGGTTCGTAACCTCAAGAAATTTTTCCATGATGTTCTTATGTAGAGGTTTGTCTCTTGCAGGATTGTTCACATCCAAAAAATTCTCACTCACTGACTTTAGAGAGCAAGTGGTACAGAAACCCATGCCTTCTAGGAGGCAACTCCATGATTTCAAGAGAAATACCAAGGGTCCTGCCTGACCAACGGAGTGGTTGGTTGACCACCTTGAATCGATGATCCAAAAGTGGTGATACATACACAACCTAAGGCCAACTACACAAAGAATCACTCCACTAAAAATTCCTAAGAGAAACATCACAAATAAACAAATTTTCCAAAACTTTATTCCAGGTGGATAAGGTCCCAAGTCCAAAGAAATGAAAAAGTGGAAAGGGAACTTCCGAAAACTAGCACTAGTTGATCAAGTCATGATACTAATGAATGAAGGAGTGAGAAGCAGTTACCCTGACCTCCACTTACCAACCATACCAGATGCTAGTAACCCTTGATTCGTGGGGCACCCTCCAAGGGTATTGATAGCATGATACAACATATGCCTTAGGTACCATGGGAAACCCCCTGCATTCACCTCTGAGATAACTTGGAAAATAAACTAAGGATACCAACTCGCAGTCAACATTTGGGGGGTAGAACCGACAATCAAGATCAAATGTATGGGCAGGGTAACAAATATTGAAGCTCAGAAAGCACTACTCTCAAGGAGGTATGGGAACTATTAAAAGCCCCAAAACATGATCTCTCCACAACGCTTGGTCAAGCCTCGAAGGGGTTATCTCCTCGACTCTTCCTTATGAGACCTCATGTTAAATTCCCTTGTTAGAGGAGGCTCCCAACTATACTTATATGAAAATTGGATTTGACTCTCCCTATATTTGGCTCTTGTATTTTTTTGTTGGCCTTGGAGAGTTATCTGTCCAATCCTAGTCCAAGTCCCTAACCCTAAAATTGTTTATGAACCCTAGAAACAAAGTCTAGTAAATTTTAAGTTTAGCGTTCATTTTAGCGGTTGTTCTTTACTTAAAGGATATGGAAGAGAAACTGATGTTTTTTGATACTATTGAAAAAATGAAACTTACAAGAACATATGAAAAGGAAGCTTTCCACTAATTCTACAATGAAAACGAGTTTCAATAAATCAAAATGCATGAACAATCTTTCAAACCTTGAAATGTAATATTTTCTTCTTCTTGATGCAAAATGCACAATGCAACCTTTTGAGAAAATCAAAGAAGCAAACAAAAGGATGTTCTTTGTTGTTTTTCCGTTGAAGTTATTTTCAATATGAGAATAAAACAAACTCCTATGCTAATATATTTTTCTTTTTCAAATATAAAGCAAAACAAAGCAACAGAAAAAAAGAGACCTAACTAGCAACAAACAAGGTTATTTTATTTTATTTTATTCTTCTTTCTACCAAAGAAAAACTACAAAAAATATGATAAAAGAAACATTTTTTTATTTTTTATGAATTAAAATCCAAAGGAAATCACAAAAGAAAAGGATCAAACTCAAATACAATCTCAAGTTTTAGAAACGACCGCAACAATGACCACAAAACCGAGACCATGAGAACAAAAATAGTCCGATAGTTATGCGATCCAAGGGATAATAAGGAGCCAAAGAGGGATAAAAATATTTTTTTTTCTTTTCAATTATTAGGCTTTACCAACCTCTTATTTCCCACAAATGTTTTTAGGAATAAACTCCCCTAAAAGGACCTCCAAAAAGCCAAAAATAGGGCTCAAAAAGGCTGAAAAACAAGCCAACAAATCAGATTTTGGAGGCATATGCCCATTTATCCACTAAAAGTAGCATATATGAGCTCTTGTATACTCCTTTTCCTTCTATAGGGAGTGTATGTACACGCCTTAGCCTTATATAGGGCCCATATAGGTGCTTGTACACTTACACACTTCTATGCACCTTTGCCTCTACAAAAGTGCATATGTATGCACTTTACTCTTATATAAAAGAAGCATATGCATGCTTATGTTGTCAAAGAAAATAAATTTTATACTTGGAAAAGCTAGGCCTAAGGCTCGAAACACACGATGTAGCAGAAATATAGAAATAGAGCCAAAAAATAATGGAAAACAAAGAGCAAATCCAATAATGACTCAGAATGATAGAAGCATCAAATAAACCTTTTTTTTCTTTATAAAGCATCTACCAACTTCTAAACTCATAAAGCAACCCAAACAGAGTCTTAAAGTCCTAGGAGAGACCCCATACACCTATACCAACACCTTAAAACCATAACATATTTGAAAAAACCTTCTCTAGAAGACCGCATATGTACACGATTATCTTAATTGGTAGACATGTATGTGTGCGATTGTTATAATTGAACAATGCATATATACCTCAAAAATTCCAAAAAAAGAATTAAAGTGGCAGACAATAGGCTCAAGTGTATAAAGAAAGACTTAGGCAATTACAAGTTACTAATCTAAGTGCCAGATAACAGTCATAAATGAAACAAAAACAATCAAATCAAGAAAACAAAACAAAAATACCAGAAATAGGCCTACTAGGAAAAATCCCTAATATGGTCACCAGTTCTTATTTCAATAAAAATCCCCCATAGTAGTGGGCTTATTGCAACAAACCGATGACCATAAAAAAAGAAAATTCCAAAGAGAACACACAACAAAGATATTATAATTGATTCAATTGAAATAACTAACTATCTTGAGGAGAAGAAGGATAAACTCATCAACAGTCCTACGTTTGATGTCGTTCCCAAATTCTAGAATCTCTTCACTCTTTTCCGATAGTTTCCTCTGTATCCTATAATAAATTCAAACATACAAGCCTGCACAAAGAGGTACTTATACTAATAACTCCACGTTTGTCCAATTAAATGTAAATGAATAATCAAAGCAACTAGTGTTCTACAAAAAATATATAAAATGATTGCAAATTAAATATTACAAACACAATTCTTTTCGAAGGAATGAGTTTCTATAATTATTCAATAGTTTTGGTAGTTACAATGTATACCTTTCATGTGAGGCACTTCCCTATCAAAAGAGACTCTGGTTCCCTCCACTCAAGATCCAACTATAAAGGTTGGTCTTGACCTTTGATCCACCAATAGACTCAAGAAGAATATAAGGTAAACTCCTAGAAAGATAAGAAGGTGATCAAAGAAGGCTGGAAACAAGGGTTTCCATGTCAATAACCAACAAAGGTTGGGATTTATATGGGCTTACAGACATGGCGGGTGTAAGAAAATGAATTTTTGCTTTTGTATGCAATGAATCATTACCTTTCTTCTTGGACTAAATGTTAAATTTTTGTCATCTCTAGTTGGTTAGAGAGGGTTGAGTATGGGTAAAAGAAGTTAGGAAATTAACCAAACCAGTAACTCAACATTTAATTGGGAAAACATATTTTTTTAAGCATTTATTATCATATACGCGACTTTCCTTGGAGCAACCCATGTATACACGTGTTGCATAACTTTGAGGGCACATACAACTTCAAAAAATATTTTTTTTAGAAGGTCTCAAGGAGATATGGGGAAGAGTTGTCTACAAATAGGATACAGACTAGGTCAATAAGAGCATCAATGCTTCAATGGTGGAAATTGATTATATAACAACATGCTCTAAGAAACATTTGATATATCCATAAACTTTGTGGAAACCCATCAACTCAATGGAAGGTCTCTAGCATGGATCCATCAGTTGATCTCCAAGCAAGAAGCGTAACTACACTACATAATTCATGCATTACCTCAAAGTTCCTTCCTATTTCAATGTTTTTCTCCTCATCTCCTTAGACAATCTACAAAATTTGTTGAGCAGTAGCATCAAATATTTCAAGAGAAACAATAAGATGTTACAGGAAACAAGCCTCTAGTATCCACACATTTCTCCTCTACCATACTTTATATTCTTGGGCATCTAATAAATCAAAAGACTTGAATTACTACAACAAATCCAGTGGGAGCACTATCAATTCCAGAATCTTCCCAAGCTATTAATAGTAAAATAAGGGCCACTAAGATTTCATGTCATGTGCCAGATATAACTTCCTAGAAAAGTATAGACGATGGGTAACAATTGTATCCTAAAGTCACCAAAAATACACTTAATGCAATGTTCATGTTGCACACTAATTCTAGAACTGGTAAAATATCATGCTAGATTTCTTTTTTGCAAGCCAATAACAATGCCAAAAATTCAGACACAACATTTTTAATTTGCTACCCCACACCGAACTACATGCTGGCACACGCAAAATAAATAATTTATATTTCACCCAAGGGAATGCATCAACAAAAGTTAAACAATTTCTTCAAGTAACAAGGAGAGAAGCCGCTTTCCCAATAAAGAAGTGGAAAGAGAAAATTTGTCTTCCCAACATATGAGGGGAAGCAGTAAAGCTACCTTCTTGAAATAGGAGGAGAAGGAGATTCTGATATCCAAAAATTGAGCAAATTGGAGACTTAAATATTGTTAGAAAAACATATAATCCTAACTTAGGTACTAGTAGGGAGTTTATTTTATCTAGGGAATGTAGAGGAAAAATGATGGGATAGGTATTTTATTGTTCAACATCCCTTATAGAATAGGTGATTTAGAGAGTACCCTAGACTAGTATGAGTCAAATCTTAACTAGATGAAATTAAATAATCAAAAAATTGTAAGCTGACACTACAGACCTCCCAAACGATAGTGAAAACATGGGTACCTAATAACCACAGTGAAAACATGGGTACCTAATAACCACAATGAAAACATGGGTACCTAATAATACTAGAGTTTCCTTTGAGCCTCGAGCTTGGACAACTCAAAATCCCTAAATAAAACCAAGGGTGTAGGAAAATTTGGTTTCATATCATGCTAATCCTAGCAACTACCAAATGAAAGAAGTAAAAAAAACAATGCAGAATTCAAAATTTCTTTAAGTTTTGTATTTTTCATACATATTCATTGGATGTCACGATATAAAAAAAAAACAAAAAAATTGTCACAGAGAGATGGGAATGTTGCTAATATGTATATATGTCCAACTTAAATTCTTAATAGAGCTCTGCGAACATGGACACTGGTCTCCTAGGAGGCATTAATATGCACTCTACAAATATCTCCTATTTTTTGGGGTTTATTCAATCTAGAAGGGATGTTTTCCTTCAAATGGATTCTCGTATTTGAGGATATCAAACCAAGGGATCTCTTTATCTTGATGGTAGTATCCGAGGTTAATGCCTTATGTAGAGAAGGTGATAATTATCATGCTTAAGATAATGATGGTTATTATTTATTAGGCCTCTAAGCCTTGTCTAAATGAGGTACATATGTGAGAGTGGATATTCCAGTTGAGTATTTTCACAGTATAATGAATACATAATAGGCGATCTCCCTCCAATCATATTCATAGATATGGTTTCCAAACTCCCCAAATGGGAACTCCATATATTTTCCATACTTGATTTGGTACCCCCAAAACCTTTGTATTGGACAACTGCATGAGCCATCAAAGGGATGGATGCTTTCCTTATATATCCAAATGACCTTCTATTTAGAGAATAATTTGAAACCCAAATGGGACTTTTCTTGTGTGCTTACTTTGTTAAAGCTAGATCTAAGCATGCCTAATATGGGTGTTGGGAGATTACTCTTCCTAAAAGAAATCTAAACAAATCGAATGGCCTCCATTTTTAGTAAATCCTAATTATACAGAAGCCAGACGACCAACTCATCTACCTTAAATTACTTTAATAATAAGAAACATTGGAATTGAAATGGTCCACTACAATCCCACTTGAAGTGGGACTTGTATTTTTCATAAACTTATAGTTGTTAGGAACTTGCTTCCTAAAACTAAATTAGTCTAGTCCTAGAAACACAATATCTAGTAGGAATTTTAATACACACACACACACACATGGGAAATATATATTGTATCATATGCATTTCAATTCAATTTGGATTATGAGGATAGATTCCTATATGTTTTCTTTGTACCTAGTTTATAAAAGAAGGAACAATGATATAATTGTGTTCCCTTGAATGATTTAATTGCAAATGTTGACCTTCACATAAAAGGACTATATACTTGGGAATGATTAAATATTCAGTTATCATTGCCATGTCCTTCTCATTTTATCAGTTATCATTGGAATGCATCAAAATAACACCAACCATTTGTGCAAAAATTGTACTCTGAAATAGGTCAAGTTAGGATTCTTTACATTCAACCCAAGACAAAACAAAATAGTATTGTTGTGTTCATACCGTTATTTGTTTCCAATATATGTTTCTAGCTTTAAGTTACAAATGATAAGTGCTTTCAATTTAGGGATATGAAATTCTAACATATCACTTTTGTGTTGTAACTTTCGGAAAAGCTACTATAGAACCACAATTTTTTCATATTGAGAGTTTGAATTTCTTAGAAGATAGAATTTTGAATTATTTTGTATTTTAATTTCTTCTTCATATGACATACT
>ML815640.1:38992-55534 GCA_009831015.1 Picea engelmannii
TGCTATCATGTCTAGTGGAAAAACTAAAAGTAATAAAGGGTGTCTTATTACTTTCCAAATAAAATCCACACATAGATATAGTAATGCTATGGTGTGATTAAGTTCAAAATAGAGTTCAATTTCAACACAAGTTTCTCCATTCCATGATGGGATGGGTTATAATCCAGGATATGAAATTTATAGTTATGGAGGTGGTCATAGATATGAAGCAAGTTGTGAGGTTGTTAATCTAAAGAAGGTGGAAAATGGAGGTTGACATTGAAATGGAATATTTCCTAGCATTGTCATGGATGTTTTTCCTTAGCTTGAACAATATATATTGACTTCTATTGTAATAATTTGTTTTCCTTTAGGTTTTTAACATATGCTCCTTAATGTCTAAAATGCTTCTCATTTTCAAGGCATGCTTCAAAATCACATGCATAATTGTTGATTTGAATATGATTTATTTTGTGGATTTCATAGATGGTATACTTTTTAGAAGATCACTTGAGAGAGTTGGAGCAATTGTATTGTGATCCAATTCAAACTCCAGTGGTTGATTGTGTCCTCGAGGCTTGGAATTTGTTTTTGTGTTTAAAAATACTTTAACCACAGAGACAACTTTTGTTCTCTTTTGTATAGATTTAATTGGAGGAAATGCAAGTCTTGAATGGAATTTGTGTTAGCAACCTAACCTCCCTAATCCATCACATAGGTAGAATAATATATTTTCCGTGTAATAAAGGTCGACAATAGTTAATAAGGACTATTTAATAAATGTGAACAAGTCAATGTAAGAAGACCTAATAGAAGCTTTCACTTCTAGAAAGATCTTCGTCTAGAATGTTCTTTAGAAGATAGAATTAGTATAAATAAGAGTAGGTGTAATACCCATGTTTCCCCCAGTTTGTAAATATAACTATAACTTGTCAAAAGATTGTGGAAGACTAAATATGTGTGAATGTTGGATTTGATGAACCTTTTGTTATAAAAGGTAATGCATGTATTTTCTGTTATTAATTGAAAATGGATAGTGTTGCATAATTGCTGAAAGGGGGGTTTGCCAAGATAGACCATGGTGCTATGGGAGAGATGGGGAGGGGAACCAGAGATGGTTGAGATGATCCCCACCAAACCAGTACCTCACTAGATTTAATTTCTCAAACCCAGAACAATCCTTTAACCTAGAAATAAATTACCAGTCAGGCTGGTAGTTGGAAAAGTCCTCCTAAAGAGTTAATGAGCATATGGGGAAGAGTACCCATCTACAAGGGATTCCATACTTGACGACGAGTTGCAGATTCAGAGCCACACAGCCTTGCTAAGGAAGGAAATAAAATAGGTAATTTTGGGGGAAAAGAAGATCTGCGAGCAAGAAGAGTAGAAAGAACAATCTCAAGAAGAGAAAAGAGCGCTTCAAGCTCTCTGGTTCGAGGGAGAACTGAGAAACAAGATCATTCTGGGTGCAAGAATCTGCTGGCAATGTTTTCAGTCCAAGCTGATAAATGGGTCTGATGAGTGATTGTGGAAGTACTTGTGCAGACCCCCTTGATTGGTACATAAAGAACCAATTTCCAAGATCCCGTGGGAGGAGGAGAGTAACCTCCATCCCTAACTATCACAGAGAAAGAACAAAGAGTCTCTCTCAGATCATCATGGTTTAGATAGGGGGTGGCCAGCGGTAAATCCCTTCAAGAGTGGTTGTGCCTACAGTTGGGTGGAAACATGCACCCCTTTCAACAATCGCTTCATGATTTTTGGTTTCTGATAAGTATTTTCATACTCTGTGTACTGAAATGGAAATGATGGTTAAATATATAAGTTCTATATTGAATGATTAAGTTAGAAATGTGTATTGTCTCTTTGTGAACCCATTCTTTTGAATGGTCTTCTGTTTGCCTCCACTCAACAACTAGAGAGTTATGGGATGTGAGTCTGCAAGAAAGTCGAGGCAGGGTTAAATGGAATTCTTATGTCCTCACAAACTCTCAAGTTTACCTTCGTGGGGATATCAAGTTCAAACTCTGTGAAAGGAGGGCGCCTCCTTTAGACCCTTCACTTGTGTTGTTTCTGATATTAAACTTAAGGCTCAAAGAATAATGTCAGGCATAAAAATTTAAGGAATTTTTTAAAATATGCTTTTTCTTCTGTTAATAATACAAGAATTAACCCTCAAACAAAATTAATAACTGAACAGGACAGAGGCCGTATTTCGTCATTTGAGTCGAATAATAAAATCAAGTGATGCGGGAGAAATTTACAAAACTATTAAACAAAATGAGGCATCAATGACATATGAATCTTACCTTGTTCACAGTAGAAGAAAAAATAGAATGCACCCTTAAAAGGATATAAGATACAATGATCCAAGTAGCTTGCAGGTCTTGTATTTACTAATAACAAATACAGAGGAAAAACTGCTTGCTTATCAAATAACTGATAAAACGTGATTACAACAGAAGTTGTACTAAATTGCAACCACTCACTTATCAAGGAGTGACATAAAGAAAACTAGAGATATGGAATACAAAAGGAGCACATAACTCAAACTGCACAAAATTTGGAATCCCTGTTTGCACTTGTATTAATACTCACAAAATGATGAGTTTTCTTAGTTACAATATGGCAAGAAGCAACCCGTGTTATTATTTAGACTATGTATTTATACAAAATGTTCTCAACCCTAAGCGGTTGGAATTCTCATAATTTCAAAAACAATAAATATTACAATATGTGAAATTTGAAACGTTTCACTTGCATCACCCCTGTCTCTTGCCACGTTGGCAGAGACATTTCTTCTTCTCATTCTCTAGCTCAGAAACAACTGGTCTCTAATCATGATCTAAGTACATGATATGCCCACGTGGTCTCAATTGTTCCCAGACGCGCTGGATTTCCTTTGCTCGACACATTGAACACATTTGCCTACGAACTGCACCACCAATCTGGAAGGCTCTGTTGTGTCATTCGCCTCAAAAGTATATAAATTATTTTCTAAGCGAGGCAACCTATCTTCCATTATCCTGTCTTCTAAATATATAGACTATAGTTGCAGACTAGGATTGACTATCCATTTATTAATCTGGGTAATATCAATTTGTCTCAACTGCAAGATTTCATCCTGAGCCTCTTCCATGTTTGTCTTGAAATTAAGTTGATTTTTTTCTATGTCAAATTGCCCCAGGACTTCAGAGATATTATCTTCTTTGAGGCCCAAAAACTCTTTGTCGAGTGAATGAAATGCTTCTTCACAAGATTTCTTCACCTCCTTGGCTAATCTTTTACTTTCAACTATGTTAGCTTCCCAGGTTTTCAGTATTATATCACCTCGAGTTTGCTCAGAAAGAGATAATATAGAGACCATGGTTACTTCCTCTTTTGCTGATGACACAAATGCCTCCTAGAATGAAGCTCGATATGCAATGGCCTCTCTCTCCTTTAGGCCAATGTTATTTAAAGATTGGTCTACCACCCGATAATGGTTTTGGACAACTTCTATCTTAGTAAAAAGTATTTGCTGTGCTGCTTCCAGTTTCTCGCACACCTCCAATGCTTGGGCTTGGAAAACCGTCATATCTACAGCTGTGTTCTTAGTCAATTTTATTTTGGCCTGTAGTTGTTTTACCATATCTCCCTGCTGAATTTCCCATTCTCTACTTTCCTGTGCATTCTTATGCATTTCATCGAGAATGAATTTGAGTTGCTGAATTTCCTGTCTATCACAGGCTCTAATTTTCTCAAAACCCCTATTCATCTCATCTCTTACACCTTGTTCCATTGTCTTTAGTTGACATTGCAACTGAATTACCAACAGGTCCTTCTGCTTCAATTGTTCCTTCAGATTCCCAACTGAATATCGATTTTCTGTGGCAAAATCTCCCAATGAGCCTGCCACTTCCATAGCGAAGTCTGCCTATTCTAAGGCCCATCCATCCAATAACACCCTGTGTTTCTTGACAGTTTCAACTTCTTTTTGGTGCATTTCTCTTTTCACTACAAATCTCATCTTCTTACTGAAGAAGAATTCAGAAGGAGGCATCTCTTCGACCTAAATAGGAGTAAGATCTTATATGAACACTACTTTGGCACTTGAGTTCCCCTGACTGATCTGTAAAGGGGTCAAAGACATAATAGGGTCACCTATTTGGGTGGTATGTGGTTGCACTGTTGTATCAGTAGTTGGTTTTTATGGTGTAGATAGCGATGCATCCTCTCCCTTTTCGATCAAAACTTCAGTTTGAGCCTTCTTTTGATCATCAGGTTGATTTGATGGTGCCGTATTTTCTCTCTGTGTCAAAACCTCCGTTTTCACCAAATATTCCTGAATGTTTAGCCCACTGGAACTTCCTGCTTCTAACTTCTGGGTTCCAACTTCGTGTGTGGCTGGAGATGTCATAACTTCTCCCTGTAAGACTTAGATTGTTTCTTCGGTGTCTCTGAAAATTATGTAGCTCGGATAATTCGTTTGGAGCCAGAGTCTGGACTTGGCTCAACACATCCTGATAAGATCTTGCCCCTCGAAATATATCATCCTATGGGGAATTTTCATGCTCATATATCTTCAGATTGTATAGAGCCATGTGATTTCCTACGACTTTTTGTGGATCGTGTTTCTTAAATTCAATGTTTACAAGCTTAATGTCCTTTAGGGCCATGACCTCTACCTTTGAGTGGCTGAGATCTAACAGTGAAAAAGTACCAACCTGCAAAGGAAATGTGGGACACACCTTTTTCTGCACTGCCTTGAGCTCTTTACTTATTCCTCCTAGCATAGCTTGATGTGCTACCACTTGACACACCAATCAATTTGGTAGGAACATTGGTAAGGCATGTGGAGGAACAAAACATCCAAAGACCCTGATATAAGAGAAGTGTTCTTCAATGTACCAATCAACTATTTTTTATAGTTATCCACTATCTGGTCTGAAATCCTTGGGGGTGGGCAACCGTATATAGAGATATGCATCGGCACTGCCACATAGTTTCAGATTTCATAGAAGATGTCCTTCACTTTATCCTCCCACAAATTGGAGTGATATAAATGTATCGGTTCAACGCTGGTCAGAGTCCAGCTCCAACCCATCAAAGGAAATGGCGTCATATAACAAACGACATCCATGAGGTATGCCGACATGTAAATTGGGGCAGGTCATCCTTTGGATTTCAATGAATGATATTCAGTGATTTCCTTGGCCAAACTGTCTGATAATATCTTGGCCCATTTGAAAGAAAAACCCTCTGCAACTTCATGCATGATCGGTACTGATGATAACAGGAAGTGAGCAGAGTTTTCTTTTCCAAAAATTCTACACAACTTCATGGCCACATACATCATATGGGCGTTTAAGGATGCAGTGGTGTATATGCCATGGGTGTCTGCTCTAAATTTCTCAGGGCGTTCCCACCAATCCTTGATCAAGTCAGGGTAATTATTTACACCTTGTGGGCACTCTTCTTCATTGAAATCCTTTAAGAAAGCGACATTATAACTATGTTTAAATGCTGGGGACAATTTGTACATCACTTGGATATGGTTTGGTCGAAAAGATCCAACAACAACTTTTTGTGAATTGTGGATGGTCCTGGTCGAGACATCGACATTCTTTAAGGCCCAACCTATCATGTCGTTATATGGTATGAGTCTCGACCGCGTGGCTATGTTATGCAGCTCTGATTGGGCTACGTATTTGAGCTTCATCTCCTGAGTTTTGGTCTCCTCATAATCTGACTCTTCTGGACAGTTGCTCAGCTTATATTGTAGGATATCATAGACCGGCATCTAGGTTCTTATGGTCTCCACAACTCTCGACAATGTGTATGAGAGGAAATTTGTGTTTTGGCTCAATCTCTCACCAGTCGCTTTAACCATTTTCCGTAGAGCCATGATAGAAGTAAGTTAAACACTGTGTTACTTGTCATAAAAAATGTGCAAAACTTATTATCTTACTAAGATTGCTCTGTGAAAAATGCGAATGGAATTCAGAATGCAATATCTTTCTCACCTTAAGTGCATCAATTTGCATATATCTTCATTGAAAATGTGTTTACTTCCCTTAATGAAAATATTTGGGCGGTGTTCCAAGATCTTGTTTGAAATCATTTTCCCTAGATCGACTATTAATTCCATTAATGTTGGGTAGTTCGTGACTGGGATGTAGCACACCCATTTCGGAACTCTGGGCTTACTCGCGCTCTGATACCAATTTGTAGTGTACCTTTTTGCTTACCAAGGCTTTTAATGCACTTTGTAACATTTTGTACACACTTACGTTGGATTTACATAACACATACAATCCCGTATATACTCCACATGCATTTAACAATTAAACACATTCAAGCTCAGAGTACACATATTATTCACTGCTATAATTTACAAACCATAGCATGTCATACTAAATCATATACACAACGGAAATCATGATAACATAAGCAATAGAGTCATGCAATCTATGACCACACTAATTATCTTTATCAATGGTAGATTCCACCAACCAAGTGCAGGCCTTCCACGAACCTCCCAGCCTTAGACCACATTGCTCATCATCTCAACAGTGGGTCACCCCCGAGCTGGGACTAAGATCCACCCCAAGGCAAGGAATCTAGGCTCAGGCTGAGGTTACAGGGAAAACAACACTTAGAATCTAAAAGGATTCTTCCCAGGATGCCATCTTACGCCCACTACTACTAGAATCTCATTCCCCACATGCCTGTTCCGCCCAGGAGTATACACCTTCACAAGCACAGTCCATCGGTGCTAACCTCCCTCTCTGGGTCTTGGAAACAGGCCGGATCAGGAAGTCTTAGAGCTTGAAGCTGGTGTTACAGGGAAAACAACACTTATAATCTGGAAGGATTCTTCCCAGGATGCCATCTTACGCCCACTACTACCAGACTCTCATTCCCCACATGCCTGTTCCACCTGGGAGTATACACCTTCATAAGCACAGTCCATTGGTGCTAACCTCCCTCTCTAGGTCTTGGCAACATGCTGTATTAGGAAGTCTCAGAGCCTGAAGCTGGTGCTGGACACTCTCTGGAAGAAACCACTTCCCAGCAAACTCTCTCTCCTGGAAAGAGTTGCTCACAGGCCTGACAACCTGCCTCTTCCAACAAAAATCACCTCCCTCCCTAGGAGAGAGGTTACACACAGGTTCGACGCAGACTTACACTGGCCAGTAAGCCCCGCGCAGTCCAGTGCTGCGTGGCTACAACAACCAATTGGAAAAACAGACACAGGCTTTCCAAACTGGTTCAACAAACACAGGATAGTCTTCATGGTTTTGGTTTCGGGATTGCATGAGGTGTACAGAGATCCCACACATAGGCTCCAACTGTTCAGACAAAGGATGTATCGGCTATCCCTGAAATCAACACAGGCTTTTCTGGCTTTCAGGGTTGCACTAGGTTATTCTTTTGCAGAGGTCCGTTCGTTCACCTTCAGACCATCAGGTAGAATGGAGGAGAGGAACCCTTCTCACGGCTCACCCTGGCCGTTTTATTCACATGCACCAGGGTTGAAACTTGTCACCCATGGAACTACATGCGTTCCACTAGCACACGTTCCTCCCACCACTTGGGAATTCACGTGTCCTTTCAAAAGGACTTAGGATAAAAACATATGATGCACATAACTTTTGGAATAATATTAAAATATTATTCCTAGGCTTAAGCCCCCTAGGCTCAACACTTAGCCCCTTTCCTACCTTTCAGCCCCTAATTCCTTACCCCCTCTATGGATGCTCAGTCCCCCTTCACTCATTCATCGTGGTCGGTCTACACCTGGCGGTTTTTATATTTTATTAATTGTTCTGCATGATTAGATATACAACAACAGGCTCCTGGCCTTCAACACTTAGGCTCCCAGGCCTAACAAACACTTAAGCCTCCATCTTATAAGAACTTGGCTCAACAGCCTATAAAACATAATTACAATTTCTTTCATAACATGGTTTGCAACGGGGCTCAGCCTTGGGGACACTACAATCCCCCTCCCCTTATTTTTGCACTATCCTCAGTGCAACTTACATTGTCTCTGCAAGCCTTTCAAAATTTTCAAAAAGATGCGGGTACTCTGCCTGCATATCCTCTTCATGCTCCCATGTCGCATCCTCAGGACCGTACCAGGTCCACTGGACCTTTACAAGCTCTATAGATCGATTCTGGAGCTGTTTGCTTTTCCTGTCCAATATGCACACAGGATGCACTTGCAGGACACCTTCTGGTTCCACCTGAATCACATTCCAATCGATAACATGATTAGCATCAGGTACACATTTCTTAAGTAGTGAAACATGAAACACATTATGTACAGTCATAGATGCAGGTAATGCAAGCATGTATGCAACTGGCCCAATCCTTTCCAGGATCTCAAATGGCCCACAAAATCTTGCTGCCAACTTGGCGCAACTTCCCAGCTTCAGGGAACTCCTGTTAGTTTTCACTTTCAGGAAAACATGGTCACCCACTTTGAATTCTCTATGGGTTCTGTTACTATCATCGTAACTTTTCTGCCTGTCCTGGGCAACTTTTAGATTATGTTTAATTCTTATCATTTGGTCTTCCATCTCTTTGAGTAGCTCAGGACCAACTACTACTCTGTCAGCTGGATTATCCCAGCTCACTGGAGTGTTGCACTTTCTTCCATAAAGCGCTTCGAACGGGCTCATCTTCAATGATACATGATACCCATTATTGTAGGCGAATTCTACCAAATGCAGGTAGTCTTCCCACCTTGATGGTTTATCCATCACATACATTCTTAGCATGTCTTCTATTACTTTGTTTACTCTCTTTGTCTATCCATCCGACTCGGGATGATATGCTGTGCTAAAGTTCAGATTCGTTCCGAATCCTTTGAACAGTCCTTTCTAGAAATTCGAAGTGAATTTCGGGTCTCTATCAGACACAATGGTCTTAGGAATTCCGTGCAAGCATGCAACTTATTTTAGGAAAATGTCAGCAACATCTGCTGCTCTGTGGGTGGTTTTCAGTGGAATAAAATGGGCAGCTTTAGTAAGCTTGTCCACTACCACCATGATTGAATCATGCTGCTTGCTTGTTCTGGGCAATCCTGTGATAAAATCCATTGTTACCACGTCCCATTTCCATTCAGGAATAGGTAAAGGCTGCAACAACCCTACTGGGTGCCTATGCTCCACATTAACCTTCTGGCACTCCATACATCTGGCGATGTATCCAGCGATTTCTTTCTTCAAACCCGGCCAAAAATAATGGCTTTTGATTGCTGCCACAGTCTTCTGATATTCCAGGATGTCCAACATAAGCCACGTTATGCATCTCGTTTAGAATTGCCAGCTTCAATTCTTGGACATTGGGTACATACACTCTGTTTTTATACAGAAGTAAACCATTAGTTCCAAAGGTGTAACTTTCTTTGGTCTATGGTCTCTCACGCTGCTATAGCTTTGCTACAAGATTTTTGTACTGCAAATCAGCATTTGCAGCTTCCAAAATTCTGTCCTTCATCTCAGTCTGGTACATGCTAATAGCTGTAGCATGCAATTCGTGCACTTTTCTGCTGAGTGCATCAGCCACCTTATTTTCTTTCCCCTTGATATGCTTGATATCAAAGTCATATTTGCACAGAAACTCCAACCATCTGATTTGTCTGGCATTTAAGGTCGGCTGATCAAATAAATACTTCAGACCGTTATGGTCTGTTCTCAACTCGAATCTCTTGGCCATGAGGTAATTTCTCCATTTCCTCAAGGCGTGGAAGATTGCTACCAGCTCTAAATCGTGAGTGGCATAATTCTTCTCATGTTCCTTCAACTTTCGGGATTCATAAAAAACTACAAATCCCTCTTGGCTGAGAACTCCTCCCAGCTCCTCCTTACATGCATCAGTGCACACTACGTAATCCTTGTTTGGATCTGCAATATTTAGGATTGGAGCACTAGTTAGTAGCTTCTTTAATCGTTGGAAGCTGCTCTCACATTCTTCAGTCCACTGGAACTTCTTCTCCTTCTTTTGCAAGGAAGTGATAGAATGAGCTATCTTTGAGAATCCATTTATAAACCTCCTATAGTAGCCTGCCAGACCCATAAAAGATCTAACTTCTGCCACATTCCTTGGTGCTGGCCATTCTCGAATGGCCTGTACCTTTTAAGGATCCACAATGATCCCTTCTTCAGATATAATGTGTCCCAAGTAATAAATCTGCCTTTGGTAAAAAGAGCACTTGCTCAGCTTTGCGTACAGCTGGTGTTCTCTCAACACCTGCAACACCATTCTCAGGTGTTCCTCGTGTTCTTCCTCTGTCTTGGAATACACCAAGATATCGTCCAGGAAGACTATGAAAAACTTGTCCAAATAATTTCTGAACACTCCATTCATTAAACACATGAAAACAGCAGGCACGTTGGACAGTCCAAACGGCACCACCGTGAACTCATAATGACCGTACCTTGTTCTAAAGGCGGTCTTGCTGATGTCCTCATCCTTTATTCTCACCTGGTGATATCCTGATCGGAGATCTATTTTTGAAAATATTTTTGCATCTTTCAACTGATCAAAAAGATCATCAATCCTTGGCAGAGGATACTTGTTCTTGACAATTACCTTATTCAACTGTCGAAAGTCAATGCACAGCCTCAACGTCCCATCTTTCTTCTTCACGAATAAGACCGGGGCTTCCCGTGGTGACACACTGGGATGAATGTAACCTTTCTTTAGTAGCTCTTCAAGCTGCAATTGCAACTCTTTCAGCTCTGGCGTACTCATTCTATAAGGAGCTTTCGAAACTGGAGCTGTTCCAGGCATCAAATTTATAGAAAAATCGATGTCCCTCCTTGGAGGTAGTCCAGGTACCTCCTGAAATACATCCTTGAACTCCTTGAGTACTTCATGGTCTTTCATATTCGATACTACATCTTGGGATGCTTCTTCCACCCGAGCTGCAAATAATTGATAGTCTTTCCGGTAACATTTCTTCAGATGCATGGCTAAGATTTCCCTCACAGCCACGACTCTGGGAATTCCTTGGACTGTTACGTGATTTCCCTCTTTGTTCAGGCATGTGAACCTCTTGTTATGGAAATCCAAAAGGGCATGGTGCTGGTCCAACCAGTCCATCCCAATTAAACAATCGTATGAGCCTAAATGTAGAATGTTCAATTCAGCCTCAGTGCTCATTCCTTTCATGTCCACTGAACATGACTTAACCAATTCAGTGACCTTCCTCTTTGTCCCTGTGGCCAACTGCACTAACCAAGACTTCTCATGTTTGCTCCTCGTTAGATGCAAACTTTCCACCACTCTTGGATCTACATAACTATGGCTAGCCCCTAAATGAATTAAAATAACAAGTGGTCAGTTGTTAATCATACCTTCCACTTCAATCACGTGCGATTGAAATTCTACTTGCTTGTTGTCTAGGGCTGCGTAGATCCTCGACATTCTGCTGCCCATATCCTCCACTGTTTAAGCTTGTTGAACAATATATATAGTTCTCGCCTTACCATTTTTATGGGTACAATCTCTGTACTTGTGGTTTCCTTGACAACCCCAACACTGAATGGGCATCAGTCTCTGTCTTTGTGCTCCCTCTTCATTCCTTCTCGGCTCTCTAAATGATGGCTATCCCTGAAAACTATTTCTGAAAAAGGAAGGCTTGTTTCCCTTCTGCCTCTGTTCCTTCTTAAACTTCTTCTGATCATTCCAAACCTTCTGAAAGGTAGGCTTTTCTCTTTGTTGTTCGTATAGACATTTCGCCCTTCTTATGGTTTCTTCCATGGTCTTAGGATCGTCATACTGAATCTTGTCACCAATGAAAGGTGGTAGTCCACTCATATATCTCTGAATCTTGACAGCCTCATCTTTGATGAATGGAACATACTTCAGTAGTTCTAGGAAACTTCGTTCATACTCATCAATGGTCATACTGCCCAACTTGAGTTCGAAGAACTCCTTCATCTTTCTGTCATAGTATCTTTTAGTCACGTATTTCTTCTCGAAATACCTCTTAAATTGCTTCCAAGTGACCTCTTTCTCTCTGATGTGCTGCACCTGCACAAACTGATCCCACCACATGGATGCTTTCCCTTTTAGTTGGTACATTGCAATTCTTCCTTTTGCATGGGTAGAATAATTCTGCAGTTGGAAGTATTTCTTCATGCCAAGCAACCAGGTCTCGACATCTTCTTCCTTCTTATGCTCTCCATCGAATGTTGGAGGCTTAATCTTGTTCATCTCCCCTTTCAATTCATCCTTTCCAGATTTTTGGTATTTTCTGGTAGGGGATGGGCTGGGACTACTGTGTGTCTTCCTGTCAGAATGTCCTTGGGAGCGACTAAGATGTCGGCTACCACTCCTTGACCTACTTCTTCTCCCATGGTTTCTGTGACTCTCCGTCGTACTT
The DNA here is from genome assembly GCA_009831015.1 of Picea engelmannii. NCBI lineage: Eukaryota > Viridiplantae > Streptophyta > Pinopsida > Pinales > Pinaceae > Picea > Picea engelmannii. The sequence continues at coordinate 51,354 of ML815640.1, forward strand.
GAGTCTCCTCCCTTCTCAAGTTGCTTCTCTATTCTTTCCAGGCTCTTAAAATTTTTTAAGTTTAACTCACCCTGCCGATCCCTGACTTTCATAAGCTTTCGGCTATCAGCTCGGTGAGCCTTGGCCTCTGTTTGCAATCCTTCAAGGATTTGCATTATGTGTCCTTCCTTATCCTTCTCTTTTCCGTGCCCGTAGGAGTTCGATCCTTCGAATCCTAGGTTAACATCCTTTCCTTCCTGTTCATCTTCTATTTCAGGGGTAATCTGCACTTTTCCCCACTCCATACTCGACGTTTTTTAACTGGAGTCCTGACCTCCGTTGAACTCTGCACACGCACTCTCTGTGCAATTAAATTCGAAGTTTTTTAGGCCATTAAACTTCATAAACAATCCACAACATTTGTGACTAACACCAACAAGAACAAAAGACATTTCGATTCCAATGGATTTTCTGAGCTCTCGTTCGGCTCTGCAATTTTCAGGACTTTATTTTTCGGGTTTTCGAAGATTTCCTTTTCAGCACTTCGGAATTTTGGGATTTTGGGTTTCGGCCCACAAGAATTTCTACTTGCTTTCCTTTCCAACCCCCGACTTCCGAAATTCCGGCTTACTCTACCCTCCGGGCCCACATGACTCAGTGGTTACCCATAGCTACGGTGGTACGTGGTACGTTAATGAGGCCCCACGTCGCTTTTTAACGACGTCATCGGGTCCCACCTCTCTCGCTTCTCTTCTTGACCCACTGGCACGTGGTACATCTCTATGTGTCCACGTCCATTCCTAGAAAAATCCAACGGTCAGATCTTTCTCATATCTACGGTGCAGATCCTTTCGGGGTTTTGGGCTTCCAAACACCGATGCGCTCTAACTCCCATTAGCCCTTCAGGATAGACTCATGGTTCACACGACCTCCCCTTATATGACCACAGTCATACTTTCCAATGCCGAAACACATATGTCCTCAGGATTCACGAAACGCTAAACTCCGATATGCCGATGGGCTCCCGATCTCGCCCACGTGTCCCAATTGATGGACGACTTAGATCGTTCCCAGGAATTTTACCATGAAAATTCCCGACCTCCTTCGTGACTCCTGATATCGCGATTCCCGATTTCCCAAAATGGGAAATCTCACGACATGTGTCCTCCGTCTTTCGGACGGTCTATATCTATTTCAGAGCTTTCGCCCCTAGTCTCTGAGGTTTAACCTTCGGACATCTCCCGACAGATCCTACGACTGACGGGTTTTTCGGTCGGGCTCAGATGGTTCCTAACCAATTTGGAATTTTGCATATCGTGATTTCCAAATTCCTGTGTATTTCAAAAGGAATTTTAATTCCTACGCACATTTTTCCAGATCCAACGGTCACGAGGGCTTGCCTTCCCTCCCTAACAGATCCTAAGGTTCTAACACCATTGGTGTAGAGACCTATCTCCCTGTGGCCGTAGACCACACCAGCTGTGGTTTCACTCGCCGCTATACTTCTTGAGCTCGTAAGCACGGTCAAGCAACTACTTGACACTCTGTAACAAACCAAGGTCCGAAATTGGTCCTCCAGACCCAATTTCCCTTCACCTTCTCGATCCAAAGACCGCTCCACTAGCCCATCTAGGCTCAGTGTCGAAACCTTTGCTCTGATACCAATTTGTAGCACACCCATTTCGGAACTCTGGGCTTACTCACGCTCTGATACCAATTTGTAGTGTACCTTTTTGCTTACCAAGGCTTTTAACGCACTTTGTAATATTCTGTACACACTTACGTTGGATTTACATAACAAATACAGTTCAGTATATACTCCACATGCATTTAACAATTAAACACATTCAAGATCAAAGTACACATATTATTCACTACTATAATTTACAAACCATAGCATGTCATACTAAATCATATACACAATGGAAATCATGATAACATAAGCAATAGAGTCATGCAATCTATGAGTAAAACATAAACAAATACTTATCTTTATCAATGGTAGATTACACCAACCAAGTGCAGGCCTTCCAGGAACTTCCCAGCCTTAGACCACACTGCTCATCATCTCAACAGTGGGTCACCCCCGAGATAGGACTAAGCTCCACCCCAAGGCAAGGAATCTAGGCTCAGGCTGAGGTTACAGGGAAAACAACACTTAGAATCTAGAAGGATTCTTCCCAGGATGCCATCTTACTCCAACTACTACCAGTCTCTCATTCCCCAGATGCCTGTTCCACCCGAGAGTATACACCTTCACAAGCATAGTCCATTGGTGCTAACCTCCCTCTCTGGGTCTTGGCAACATGCCAGATCAGGAAGTCTCAGAGCCTGAAGCTGGTGTTATAGGGAAAACAACACTTAGAATCTGGAAGGATTCTTCCCAGGATGCCATCTTATGCCCACTACTACCAGACTCTCATTCCCCACATGCCTGTTCCGCCTAGGAGTATACACCTTCACAAGCACAGTCCATCGATGCTAACTTCCCTCTCTGGGTCTTGGCAATAGGATGGATCAGGAAGTCTCAGAGCCTGAAGTTGGTGCTAGACACTCTCTGGAAGAAACCACTTCCCAACAAACTCTCTCTCTTAGAAAGAGTTGCTCATAGGCCTGACAACCTTCCTCTTCCAACAACAATCACCTCCCTCCCCTGGAGAGAGGTTACACACAGGTTCGACGCAGACTTACACTGGCCAGTAAGCCCTGCACAGTCTAGCGCTGCGTGGCTACAACAACGAATTGGAAAAACAGACACATGCTTCCCAAACTGGTTCAACAAATACGGGATAGTCTTCATGGTTTTGGTTTCAGGATTGCACGAGGTGTGCAGAGATCCCACACACAGGCTCCAATTGTTCAGACAAAGGATGTACTGGCTATCCCTGAAATCAACACAGGATTTTTCGGCTTTCAGGGTTGCACCAGGGTATTCTTTTGCAGAGGTCCGATTGTTCACCTTCAGACCATAAGGTAGAATGGAAGAGAGGAACCCTTCTCACGGCTCACCCTGGCCATTTTATTCACATGCACCAGGGTTTACACTTGTCACCCATGGAACTGCATGCGTTCCACTAGCACACGTTCCTCCCACCACTTGGGAATTCACGTGTCCTTCCAAAAGGACTTAGGATAAAAACATATGATGCACATAAATTTTGGAATAATATTAAAATATTATTCCCAGGCTTAAGCCCCTTAGGCTCAACACTTAGCCCCTTTCCCACCTTTCAGCCCCTAATTCCTTTCCCCCTCTGTGGATGCTCAGTTCCCCTTCACTCAGTCATCGTGGTCGTTCTGCACCTGGCGGTGTTTATATTTTATTAATTGTTCTGCATGATTAGATATACAACAACAGGCTCCTGGCCTTCAACACTTAGGCTCCCAGGCCTAACAAACACTTAAGCCTCCAACTTATAAGAACTTGGCTCAACAACCTATAAAACATAATTACAATTTCTTTCAGAACATGGTTTTCAACGGGGCTCGGCCTTGGGGACACGACACGGGATATGCATAGATGAAATTTGAATTTACCTGAACTACAATTCAACGAAAAATTAACATGAGATAATAGTGTTTAACCTGTTAATTAATCATATTTAACCTTAACTCTTTTCGGGCCTTCGGACCTCAAGGTATCCGATAAGAACTTGATATATGATTTCCGAAGCTCGAAACAACGAGGTGATTGATTATTCGCTAATTGTATTTAATCTTTAATTAACTCTATTTAATGCTTAAGACATTTCGAGAGTTTGATTTTCGTGAATTTAGGATGCGATGGATGGTGGACATCTGAACTGCAAGGGCGCGAAACTATTAATTACCTTTAATTGAGATTAGTTTATTTAACCAAGGTTTAATATTTCAGGACTTCACATTTCATATATTTGCAAGTTGGATCTTCTGTCGTTTTCCTGAAGGCCCGCTTCCTGCAGTGACGTGTTAAAGTTTAGGAAGGTATATGTGTATATGGTGACTAGGATCTGTCGAATTCTTTTCATGTATTAGAACTTTGAAGGTGAGTCGTGTTGAAATGCCTGAAGTACAAAACTACAAAGTATTCTTTAGTGATTTGACTCTTTAAAGAGTAGGTGGCTGCATAACTCCTAAGATATTAGGATCATTTGATTAGATGGGGGAATTCATCGATGGTGAGAATCAAGCGCGTGTTGTTTTTATTTTAAATGGGAAAGAAA
>ML815640.1:83010-96079 GCA_009831015.1 Picea engelmannii
TGCTATCATGTCTAGTGGAAAAACTAAAAGTAATAAAGGGTGTCTTATTACTTTCCAAATAAAATCCACACATAGATATAGTAATGCTATGGTGTGATTAAGTTCAAAATAGAGTTCAATTTCAACACAAGTTTCTCCATTCCATGATGGGATGGGTTATAATCCAGGATATGAAATTTATAGTTATGGAGGTGGTCATAGATATGAAGCAAGTTGTGAGGTTGTTAATCTAAAGAAGGTGGAAAATGGAGGTTGACATTGAAATGGAATATTTCCTAGCATTGTCATGGATGTTTTTCCTTAGCTTGAACAATATATATTGACTTCTATTGTAATAATTTGTTTTCCTTTAGGTTTTTAACATATGCTCCTTAATGTCTAAAATGCTTCTCATTTTCAAGGCATGCTTCAAAATCACATGCATAATTGTTGATTTGAATATGATTTATTTTGTGGATTTCATAGATGGTATACTTTTTAGAAGATCACTTGAGAGAGTTGGAGCAATTGTATTGTGATCCAATTCAAACTCCAGTGGTTGATTGTGTCCTCGAGGCTTGGAATTTGTTTTTGTGTTTAAAAATACTTTAACCACAGAGACAACTTTTGTTCTCTTTTGTATAGATTTAATTGGAGGAAATGCAAGTCTTGAATGGAATTTGTGTTAGCAACCTAACCTCCCTAATCCATCACATAGGTAGAATAATATATTTTCCGTGTAATAAAGGTCGACAATAGTTAATAAGGACTATTTAATAAATGTGAACAAGTCAATGTAAGAAGACCTAATAGAAGCTTTCACTTCTAGAAAGATCTTCGTCTAGAATGTTCTTTAGAAGATAGAATTAGTATAAATAAGAGTAGGTGTAATACCCATGTTTCCCCCAGTTTGTAAATATAACTATAACTTGTCAAAAGATTGTGGAAGACTAAATATGTGTGAATGTTGGATTTGATGAACCTTTTGTTATAAAAGGTAATGCATGTATTTTCTGTTATTAATTGAAAATGGATAGTGTTGCATAATTGCTGAAAGGGGGGTTTGCCAAGATAGACCATGGTGCTATGGGAGAGATGGGGAGGGGAACCAGAGATGGTTGAGATGATCCCCACCAAACCAGTACCTCACTAGATTTAATTTCTCAAACCCAGAACAATCCTTTAACCTAGAAATAAATTACCAGTCAGGCTGGTAGTTGGAAAAGTCCTCCTAAAGAGTTAATGAGCATATGGGGAAGAGTACCCATCTACAAGGGATTCCATACTTGACGACGAGTTGCAGATTCAGAGCCACACAGCCTTGCTAAGGAAGGAAATAAAATAGGTAATTTTGGGGGAAAAGAAGATCTGCGAGCAAGAAGAGTAGAAAGAACAATCTCAAGAAGAGAAAAGAGCGCTTCAAGCTCTCTGGTTCGAGGGAGAACTGAGAAACAAGATCATTCTGGGTGCAAGAATCTGCTGGCAATGTTTTCAGTCCAAGCTGATAAATGGGTCTGATGAGTGATTGTGGAAGTACTTGTGCAGACCCCCTTGATTGGTACATAAAGAACCAATTTCCAAGATCCCGTGGGAGGAGGAGAGTAACCTCCATCCCTAACTATCACAGAGAAAGAACAAAGAGTCTCTCTCAGATCATCATGGTTTAGATAGGGGGTGGCCAGCGGTAAATCCCTTCAAGAGTGGTTGTGCCTACAGTTGGGTGGAAACATGCACCCCTTTCAACAATCGCTTCATGATTTTTGGTTTCTGATAAGTATTTTCATACTCTGTGTACTGAAATGGAAATGATGGTTAAATATATAAGTTCTATATTGAATGATTAAGTTAGAAATGTGTATTGTCTCTTTGTGAACCCATTCTTTTGAATGGTCTTCTGTTTGCCTCCACTCAACAACTAGAGAGTTATGGGATGTGAGTCTGCAAGAAAGTCGAGGCAGGGTTAAATGGAATTCTTATGTCCTCACAAACTCTCAAGTTTACCTTCGTGGGGATATCAAGTTCAAACTCTGTGAAAGGAGGGCGCCTCCTTTAGACCCTTCACTTGTGTTGTTTCTGATATTAAACTTAAGGCTCAAAGAATAATGTCAGGCATAAAAATTTAAGGAATTTTTTAAAATATGCTTTTTCTTCTGTTAATAATACAAGAATTAACCCTCAAACAAAATTAATAACTGAACAGGACAGAGGCCGTATTTCGTCATTTGAGTCGAATAATAAAATCAAGTGATGCGGGAGAAATTTACAAAACTATTAAACAAAATGAGGCATCAATGACATATGAATCTTACCTTGTTCACAGTAGAAGAAAAAATAGAATGCACCCTTAAAAGGATATAAGATACAATGATCCAAGTAGCTTGCAGGTCTTGTATTTACTAATAACAAATACAGAGGAAAAACTGCTTGCTTATCAAATAACTGATAAAACGTGATTACAACAGAAGTTGTACTAAATTGCAACCACTCACTTATCAAGGAGTGACATAAAGAAAACTAGAGATATGGAATACAAAAGGAGCACATAACTCAAACTGCACAAAATTTGGAATCCCTGTTTGCACTTGTATTAATACTCACAAAATGATGAGTTTTCTTAGTTACAATATGGCAAGAAGCAACCCGTGTTATTATTTAGACTATGTATTTATACAAAATGTTCTCAACCCTAAGCGGTTGGAATTCTCATAATTTCAAAAACAATAAATATTACAATATGTGAAATTTGAAACGTTTCACTTGCATCACCCCTGTCTCTTGCCACGTTGGCAGAGACATTTCTTCTTCTCATTCTCTAGCTCAGAAACAACTGGTCTCTAATCATGATCTAAGTACATGATATGCCCACGTGGTCTCAATTGTTCCCAGACGCGCTGGATTTCCTTTGCTCGACACATTGAACACATTTGCCTACGAACTGCACCACCAATCTGGAAGGCTCTGTTGTGTCATTCGCCTCAAAAGTATATAAATTATTTTCTAAGCGAGGCAACCTATCTTCCATTATCCTGTCTTCTAAATATATAGACTATAGTTGCAGACTAGGATTGACTATCCATTTATTAATCTGGGTAATATCAATTTGTCTCAACTGCAAGATTTCATCCTGAGCCTCTTCCATGTTTGTCTTGAAATTAAGTTGATTTTTTTCTATGTCAAATTGCCCCAGGACTTCAGAGATATTATCTTCTTTGAGGCCCAAAAACTCTTTGTCGAGTGAATGAAATGCTTCTTCACAAGATTTCTTCACCTCCTTGGCTAATCTTTTACTTTCAACTATGTTAGCTTCCCAGGTTTTCAGTATTATATCACCTCGAGTTTGCTCAGAAAGAGATAATATAGAGACCATGGTTACTTCCTCTTTTGCTGATGACACAAATGCCTCCTAGAATGAAGCTCGATATGCAATGGCCTCTCTCTCCTTTAGGCCAATGTTATTTAAAGATTGGTCTACCACCCGATAATGGTTTTGGACAACTTCTATCTTAGTAAAAAGTATTTGCTGTGCTGCTTCCAGTTTCTCGCACACCTCCAATGCTTGGGCTTGGAAAACCGCCATATCTATAGCTGTGTTCTTAGTCAATTTTATTTTCGCCTGTAGTTGTTTTACCATATCTCCTTGCTGAATCGCCCATTCTCTACTTTCCTGTGCATTCTTATGCATTTCATCGAGAATGAATTTGAGTTGCTGAATTTCCTGTCTATCACATGCTCTAATTTTCTCAAAACCCCTATTCATCTCATCTCTTACACCTTGTTCCATTGTCTTTAGTTGACATTGCAACTGAATTACCAGCAGGTCCTTCTGCTTCAATTGTTCCTTCAGATTCCCAACTGAATACCGATTTTCTGTGGCAAAATCTCCCAATGAGCCTGCCACTTCCATAGCGAAGTCTGCCTATTCTAAGCCCCGTCCATCCAATAACACCCTGTGTTTCTTGACAGTTTCAACTTCTTTTTGGTGAATTTCTCTTTTCACTACAACTCTCATCTTCTTGTTGAAGAAGAATTCGGAAGGAGGCATCTCTTCAACCTAAATAGGAGTAAGATCTTATATGAACACTACTTCGGCACTTGAGTTCCCCTGACTGATCTGTAAAGGGGTCAAAGACATAATAGGGTCACCTATTTGGGTGGTATGTAGTTGCACTGTTGTATCAGTAGCTGGTTTTTCTGGTGTAGATAGTGATGCATCCTCTCCCTTTTTGATCAAAACTTTAGTTTGAGCCTTATTTTGATCATCAGGTTGATTTGATGGTGCTGTATTTTCTCTCTATGTCAAAACCTCCATTTTCACCAAATCTTCCTGAATGTTTAGCTCACTGGAACTTCTTGCTTCTAACTTCTGGGTTCCAACTTCGTGTGTGGCTAGAGATGTCAGAACTTCTCCCTGTAAGACTTTGGGTAGACTGTTTCTTCGGTGTCTCTGAAAATTATGTAGCTCAGATAATTCATTTGGAGCCAGAGTCTGGACTTGGCTCAACACATCCTGATAAGATCTTGCCCCTCGAAATATCTCATCCTGTGGGGAATTTTCATGCTCATATATCTTCAGATTGTACAGAGCCATGTGATTTCCTACGACTTTCTGTGGATCGTGTTTCTTAAATTCAATGTTTACAAGCTTAATGTCCTTTAGGGCCATGACCTCTACCTTTGAGTGGCTGAGATCTAACAGTGAAAAAGTACCAACCTGCAAAGGAAAGGTGGGACACACCTTTTTCTTGCACTACCTTGAGCTCTTTACTTATTCCTCCTAGCATAGTTTGATGTGCTACCACTCGACACACAAATCAATTTGGTAGGAACATTGGTAAGGCATGTGGAGGAACAAAACATCCAAAGACCCTGATATAAGAGAAGTGTTCTTCAATGTACCAATCAACTATTTTTCACAGTTAGCCACTATCTGGTCTGAAATCCTGGGGGGTGGGAAACCATATATAGCGATATGCATCGACACCGCCACATAGTTTCAGATTTCATAGAAGACGTCCTTCGCTTTATCCTCCCACAAATTGGAGTGATATAAATGTATCAGTTCAACACTGGTAAGAGTCCAGCTCCAACCCATCAAAGGAAATGGTGTCATATAACAAACGACATACATGAGGTATGCCAACATGTAAAATGGGGCAGGTCATCCTTTGGATTTCAATGATTGATATTCAGTGATTTCCTTGGCCAAACTGTCTGATAATATCTTGGCCCAATTGAAAGAAAAACCCTCTGCAACTTCATGCATGATTGGTACTGATGATGACAGGAAGTGAGAAGAGTTTTCTTTCCCGAAAAGCCTACACAACTTCATGGCCACATACATTATATGGGTGTCTAAGGATGCAGTGGCGTATATGCCATGGGTGTCTTCTCTAAATTTCTCAGGGTGTTCCCACCAATCCTTGATCAAGTCAAGGTAATTATTTACACCTTGTGGGCACTCTTCTTCATCAAAATCCTTTAAGAAAGCGACATTATAACTGTGCTTAAATGCTGGGGACAATTTGTACATCACTTGGATATGGTCTGGTCGAAAAGATCCAAGAACAACTTTCTGTGAATTGTGGATGGTCCTGGTCGAGACATCGACATTCTCTAAGGCCCAACCTATCATGTCGTTATATGGTATGAGTCTCGACCGCGTGGCTATGTTATGCAACTCTTATTAGGCTACGTATTTGAGCTTCGTTTCCTGAGCTTTGGTCTCCTCATAATCTGACTCTTCTGGACAGTTGCTCAGCTTATATTGTAGGATATCATAGACCCGCATCCAGGTTCTTATGGTCTCCACAGCTCGGCGATGTGTCTGAGAGGACATTTGTGTTTTGGCTCAATCTCTCACCAGTCGCTTTAACCATTTTCCGCAGAGCCATGATAGAAGTAAGTTAAACACTGTGTTACTTGACATAGAAAATGTGCAAAACTTATTATCTTACTAAGATTTCTCTATGAAAAATGTGAATGGAATTCATAATGCAATATCTTTCTCACCTTAAGTGCATCAATTTGCATATATCTTCACTGAAAATGTGTTTACTTCCCTTAATGAAAATATTTGGGCGGTGTTCCGAGATCTTGTTTGAAATCATTTGCCCTAGATCGACTATTAATTCCATTAATGTTGGGTAGTTCGTGACTGGGATGTAGCACACCCATTTCGGAACTCTGGGCTTACTCGCGCTCTGATACCGATTTGTAGTGTACCTTTTTTATTACCAAGGATTTTAACGCACTTTGTAACATTCTGTACACACTTACGTTGGATTTACATAACACATACAATCCAATATATACTCTACATGCATTTAACAATTAAACACATTCAAGCTCAGAGTACACATATTATTCACTGCTATAATTTACAAACCATAGCATGTCATACTAAATCATATACACAGTGGAAATCATGATAACATAAGCAATAGAGTCATGCAAACTATGAGTAAAACATAAACATATACTTATCTTTATCAATGGTAGATTCCACCAACCAAGTGCAGGCCTTCCACGAACCTCCCAGCCTTAGACCACACTGCTCATCATCTCAACAGTGGGTCACCCCCGAGCTAGGACTAAGATCCACCCCAAGGCAAGGAATCCAGGCTCAGGTTGAGGTTACAGGGAAAACAACACTTAGAATCTAGAAGGATTCTTCCCAGGATGCCATCTTATGCCCACTACTACCAGACTCTCATTCCCCACATGCCTGTTCCGCCCGAGAGTATACACCTTCACAAGCACAGTCCATCGGTGCTAACCTCCCTCTCTGGGTCTTGGCAACAGGCCGGATCAGGAAGTCTCAGAGCCTGAAGCTGGTGTTATAGGGAAAACAACACTTAGAATATGGAAGGATTCTTCCCAGGATGCCATCTTACGCCCACTACTACCAGACTCTCATTCCCCACATGCCTGTTCCGCCCGAGAGTATACACCTTCACAAGCACAGTCCATCAATGGTAACCTCCCTCTCTGGGTCTTGGCAACAGGCCAGATCAGGAAGTCTCAGAGCCTGAAGCTGGTGCTGGACACTCTCTGGAAGAAACCACTTCCCAACAAACTCTCTCCTGGAAAGAGTTGCTCACAGGCCTGACAAACTGCCTCTTCCAACAAAAATCACCTCCCTCCCCTGGAGAGAGGTTACACACAGGTTCGACACAGACTTACACTGGACAATTAGCCTCGCGCAGTCCAGCGCTGCGTGGCTACAACAACCAATTGGAAAAACAGACACAGGCTTCCCAAACTGGTTCAACACACACGAGATAATCTTCACAGTTTTGGTTTCAGGATTGCACGAGGTGTGCAGAGATCCCACACACAAGCTCCAACTGTTCATACAAAGGATGTACTGGCTATCCCTGAAATCAACACAGGATTTTTCGGCTTTCAGGGTTGCACTAGGGTATTCTTTTGTAGAGGTCCGATCGTTCACCTTCAGACTGTCAAATAGAATGGAGGAGAGGAACCCTTCTCATGACTCACCCTGGCCATTTTATTCGCATGCACCAGGGTTGACACTTGTCACCCATGGAACTGCATGCGTTCCACCAGCACATGTTCCTCCCACCACTTGGGAATTCACGTGTCCTTCCAAAAGGACTTAGGATAAAAACATATGATGCACATAACTTTTGGAATAATATTAAAATATTATTCCCAGGCTTAAGCCCCCTAGGCTCAACACTTAGCCCCTTTCCCACCTTTCATAGTTAGTGATTGAAATATTGGTGCAAATTTATTTATCATAGAAGCATAAAAGAAAACATTGCATAGGGTAGGTTCACTTAACCCTAATTTCACTATGGTTACCCTACAATTTTTATAGCTAACAATTTTAGATAATAAAAAGGACATAATCTATTTTAAATAACTCAACAAAAGAAGATGGTATAAAAGAAATTTATATAGAATTATGGGCTGCAATTGTGGGATCAACCTAAATAGGTTTCTTATTGTCTTCAACCCCCATGAATGTTTCAAGGGGAAAAAAAGTTCCATATGGAATAGTAACATTATGCTTCCTTAAGAAATGGTTATTTGAGCATCTCCTATTTTGAGGTTAATTTCGACCTACTTCTATTTTATCCTTCTATGTACTTCCATGAATAAAACATCATTCCATCCATTGGAATCATAAGTGGAAAGCATAATTCATTGTATATATCATTAGCACCATAACTATTCAAAGGATGGGTGTTTGTATGACTGGTTAGAAGAGGTCTCATACTAAGTAGCCAATGTTGATTGTAAGGGGACTTGTGTTTCACTAGAAGGAAACAAGGGGAAAATCACTTATATATTGGAAAAGAAAGGTGTAAACCTAATAAATCATAGTGAGCTAGTTGTAGGAATAAATAGAAGAGATGGATACCTAAAATGAGTTATGTAAATAAATTGAATCAAACTCGGTGTTTCCTTCACTTTTGTATTGGTCTTGATTTTAATAGACTTGGTGATATGATAATGTTTAGAAGGGAATATAGTTGTGATGCAGGAGCATTGCTCCACCTCAGCATGCACCACCTCATTAACATGCGTGGTGCACATTCCAGGGAGGAGAGGTGCCGCCCTCTCATTTTTCCTCGAGAATCCAAGGCGAAATACAGGCATTTAATGAAGACAAGATGGAAGAGAAAGATATTCCTTCGCACAAGCTAGAGATAAGATCGCCATTAATAGGTTGAAAACAGGAGAGATCTGCATCCGATTTGGAGCAAATTTTCATCATTGTAATTTCCCTGTTGATAGGCATTTAGGAATGATGATTTGACACCACTAGTTTATCTTGCGGGGGAATCTTGTTCTGCCCCTCTTGTATAAATTTTTATATTGTTTCTAAGTAGAGGTTAGGCAATAGAGGCTGCTGGAGGTTGATGAAAACTCATTATAAGCCAATTGTAGCACACCCATTTCGGAACTCTGGGCTTGATCGCGCTCTGATACCCATTTGTACAAAGCTCATATAGATATCATATATCCCATGCATTTAAACAAATAAACATTCCATAACAATCCATAATTAGATATAATTAAACAATCCATAACATTCCATATTAATTCGTATACACAGCAGAAAACGTGATAACATTTACAGAAGAGACATGATAAAATGTGATAAAACATAGTTAGACACTTATCTTGTAACAATGGTAGGATCCAATGATATAAAATGTGATATGATATAGTAAAACATATCATTACTGCTATAATTAAACAATCCATAACATTCCATATTAATTCGTATACACAGCAGAAAACGTGATAACATTTACAGAAGAGACATGATAAAATGTGATAAAACATAGTTAGACACTTATCTTGTAACAATGGTAGGATCCACCAACCAAATGCAAGCCTTCCACGAACCTCCCAGCCTTAGACCGCACTGCTCATCAACTCAGCAGTGGGTCACCCCTGAGCTGGGACTAAGCTCCACCCCAAGGCAAGGAATCTAGGCTCAGGCTGAGGTTACAGGGAAATCAGTCACACACAACCACAAGGACGAAATTCTCTCCAAGGAATCTCCCACGCTCACTGCCCACAGACCCTCATTCCATACATGCCTATTCCACCCCAGGAGAATGCACCTTTTTTGTCACCTGGACAGTCCTTCGGCTGCCAATCTCCCTTACCTTGGGTTACAGGAACAGACTAGACCAGAAGTCTCCAGGCTCTATGGCAGCTACAGAGTTCCTTCCAGGAGTTCTTCCCTTCCCCTACGCACTCTCTCACCTAGAGGGAGTCTCTCACAGGCCAACAAGCCTCACGCAATCCAGTACTGTGTAGTCTCAACAATCCCACAGGAAAACAGACACAGGCCTTCCAAAAATTGGTTCGGCAATCACAGGATGGCTTCACAGTCATGGCTTCAGAACAAGGAATGCTCACATAGGCTCGCTCAGCTTTCCCGAACAAGCAAGACTCTTCCCCAAAATCAACACAGGCTTCTCTTAGGCTGGGGTTACATGCACGGGATTTCTCAAAATCAAACACAGACATTCTAGTCACAGGGTCTCACAAAGGTTCTCTACAGGAGTCGGGTTAGTCATACTGCTCAGAGCTCCGTATACGTTCAGAAAATCCAGTGGAATGAAATGGAACCTTCTCACGGCTCACCCTGGCTGTTTTATTCGCATGCACCAGGGTTGACACTTGTCACCCATGGAATTGCATGCGTTCCACCAGCACACGTTCCCCCCACCACTTGGGAATTCACGTGTCCTTCCAAAAGGACTTAGGATAAAAACATATGATGCACACATCTTTTGGAATAATATTAAAATATTATTCCCAGGCTTAAGCCCCCCCTAGGATTAGCCCCTAGGCTCAACACTTATCCCCTTTCCCCACCTTCCAACCCCTAATTCCTTGCCCACTCTATGGATGCTCAGTCCCCCTTCACTCATTCATCGTGATTGGTCTGCACCTGGTGATGCTTATATTTTATTAAGTGTTCTGCATGATTACATATACAACAGTAGGCTCCTGGCCTTCAACAATTAGGCTCCCTGGCCTAACAACACATAAGTCTCCAACTTATAAGAACTTGTCTCACCAGCCTATAAAACATAATCACAATTCCTTTCAGAACTTGGTTTACAGCGGGGTTCGGCCTTGGGGACACTACAATTCCCCTCCCCTTATTTTTGCACTGTCCTCAGTGCAACTTACACTGTCTCTGCAAGATTTTCAAAATTTTCAAAAAGATGCGGGTACTCAGCCCGCATAACCTCTTCATTCTCCCATATCGCATCCTCAAGACCATACCAGGTCCACTGGACCTTTACAATCTCTATAGCTCGATTCCGGAGCTGTTTTCTTTTCCTGTGCAATATGTGCACATGATGCACTTGTAGGACACCATCCGGTTCCACCTGAATCACAGTCCAATCGATAATATCATTAGCATCAGGTACATATTTATTAAGTAGTGAAACATGAAACACATTATGTACAGTCATAGATGCAGGTAATGCAAGCATGTATGCAACCGGCCCAATCCTTTCGAGGATCTCAAATGGCCCACAAAATCTTGCTGCCAACTTGGCGCAACTTCCCAGCCTCAGGGAACTCCTGTTAGTTTTCACTTTCAGGAAAACATGATCACCCACTTTGAATTCTCTATGGGTTCTTTTACTATCAGCGTAACTTTTCTGCCTGTCCTGGGCATCTTTTAAATTATGTTTAATTCTTATCATTTGGTCTTCCATCTCTTTGAGCAGTTCCGGCCCAACTACTACTCCGTTAGTTGGATTATCCCAGCTCAATGGAGTGTTGCACTTTCTTCCATAAAGCACTTTGAATGGGTTCATATTCAATGATGCATGATACCCATTATTGTAGGCGAATTCTACCAAATGCAGGTAGTCTTCCCACCTTGATGGTTTATCCATCACATACATTCTCAACATGTCTTCTATTACTCTATTTTCTCTCTTTGTCTTTCCATCAGATTCGGGATGATATGTTGTACTAAAGTTCAGATTCGTTCTGAATCCTTTGAATAGTCCTTTCCAAAAATTCAAAGTGAATTTCGGGTCTCTATCAGACTTAATTGTCTTAGGAATTCCATGCAAACATGAAACTTCTTTTAGGAAAATGTCAGCAACATCTGCTGCTCTGTGGGTGGTTTTCAGTGGAATAAAATGGGCATCTTTAGTAAGCTTTTCCACTACCACCATGATTGAATCATGTTGTTTGCTTGTTTTGGGCAATCCTGTGATAAAATTCATTGTTACCACGTACCATTTCCATTCAAGAATAGGTAAAGGCTGCAACAACCCTGCTGGGTGCCTATGCTCCGCCTTAACCTTCTGGCACTCCATACATCTGGCAATGTATTCAATGATTTATTTCTTCAAACCCGGCCAAAAATAATGGCTTTCGACTGCTGCCACAGTCTCATGATATCCAGGATGTCCATCATAAGCCACGTTATGCATCTCCTTTAGAATTGCCAGCTTCAATTATCGGACATTGGGTACATACACTGTTTTTATATAGAAGTAAACCATTAGTTCCCAAGGTGTAACTTTCCTTGGTCTATGGTCTCTCAAACTGTTGTAGCTTTGCTACAAGATTTTTGTACTGCAAATCAGCATTTGCAGCTTCCAAAATTTTGTCTTTCATCTCAGTCTGGTACATGCTAATGGTTGTAGCATGTAATTCGTGCACTTTTCTGTTGAGTGCATCAGACACCTTATTTTCTTTCCCTTTGATATGCTTGATATCGAAGTCATATTCGCACAGAAACTCCAGCCATCTGATTTGCCTGGCGTTTAAGGTCGGCTGATCAAATAATTACTTCAGACCGTTATGGTCTGTTCCCAACTCGAATCTCTTGCCCATGAGGTAATGTCTCCATTTCCTCAAGGCGTGGACGATTTCTTCCAGCTCTAAATCGTGAGTGGCATAGTTCTTCTCATGTTCCTTTAACTTTTGGGATTCATAACAAACTACAAATCCCTCTTGGCTGAGAACTCCTCCCAGCCCCTCCTTACATGCATATGTGCACACTACGTAAGCCTTATTTGGATCTGCAATCTTCAGGATTGGAGCACTGGTTAGCAGCTGCTTCAATCGCTGGAAACTACTCTCACATTCTTCAGTCCACTGGAACTTCTTCTCCTTCCTTTGCAAGGAAGTGATAGAATGATCTATCTTTGAGAATCCAACTATAAACTTTCTATAGTAACCTTCCAGACCCATAAAAGATCTAACTTTTGCCACACTCCTCAGCGCTGGCCATTCTCAAATGGCCTGTACCTTTTCAGGATCCACAGCGATCCCTTCTTCAGATATAATATGTCCCAAGTAATGGATCTGCCTTTGGTAAAATGATCACTTGCTCAGTTTTACGTATAGTTGGTGTTCTCTCAACACCTGCAGCACCATTCTCAGGTGTTGCTCATGTTCTTCCTCTGTCTTGAAATACACCAAGATATCGTCCAGGAAGACTATGACAAACTTGTCCAAATAATTTTTGAACACTCCATTCATTAAACACATGAAAATAGCAGGTGCGTTGGACAGTCCAAATGACACCACCGTGAACTCATAATGACCGTACCTT
>ML815641.1:0-11105 GCA_009831015.1 Picea engelmannii
AATAATAATGGGAATACATTATAATGATACATGAGAGTTTATAATGATACATTTATAACAAAAAAATGGTGAATATATACATTCAAAGTAATGGATTAAATGATTTTCTAATTCCTTTTTTGAAAAAACTCAATCTAGATAAAATTCTAAAATTCTAGATCCACTGCATATTTCCAAATTTAATAAAATATGTGTTAACCAAATATTTAGTCATGAAATTAATTAATTAACTAATCAAACTAATATACTTTAAACAAATATTAAATCGGGACAATTAATTAATTAATTAATTAACTAATATACATTAAACAATTATTTAAATCATGACAATTGATTAATTGCTTAGGGTTGTCACATACACCCACCCTGCAGGAAACTTCATCCTGAAGTTAAAGTATTTTAAAATACAAGGGAAAAGACATGGGGTTCACACATTCATATCCAATAACCAACATTTTTAGTAAGTAAGGCAAGAAGACTCATACATATTAGTGTACATGTACAAGAAATGCATGTGTAGCTAGTACATACAAGTCTCGTGCATGTACTATCAACAATAACTATCACTGCTGTAGTAATTTATGTATGCATCCAATCCAATCAACAACACTATTCATTTTATAAAAGATAATAAACCAATGAAATGTTTGTGAATTCCCTTAATTACAATAATCTAGCTCAATAACTTTATTTAAACAATTGTGCTTTGGTTACACAATTATGAATATTCATATATACTCATTTTCTTTTCAGAAGGAAAAACAATAAATTCCACCATAAGATGAATCTCCATACACTCTCAACTATTTATATTCATCCTTCCTCCCTAACTTACTTCCATCTTCCATTCCTATCCTTCCTCTGCTGGACTATCTTGGAGCTTCAACTATATTGACCTAACTCCAAATAGAACCCGTAAGCGAAAGTGTCACTATCTTGACCAAGCTTCCCGAGAAAGCAACTAACAGTCATCATCACACATCTAGGGGAGTGTGAGCTAACATCGTTCTTCCATGACTCCAGGTTTCGGAGGATACACAGTGGGAAATGCCTCCACCCCTCCTAACAGGACTTGGGTCCACACCCTACAATGGAATATACAGTGGCACCTTGTTGCTGGGAGTTTTGTCATCGTTTATTCAGTTTTGGGCAGTTTCACCTCCTAAAATCCTTCACTGGGCCACATATCATAGAAATGCATCCAAACCAATATAATTTCATATACAAAGATTCATACCATATTGTTTCTCGACCAGTGGTCATGACATCCACTTTTATTATCATTATCCCTTGGCTATTTCATAGCCCAAAGACCCGCAGATTAGTTTATAACACATACTCATACATATCTATGCATTATCATCATGTAATTGCATAAAACCATAATTTCAATTCTGTATCCACGTACCAAAAACTTTAACATCAAGTTTTTCAAGTTAGAAATAGATCTCATAATATCCCCATAATTCAATTAACGTTACCCATTCATAGAATTATCATTTACATAACAGATTGCATCATATCCAACATCATTCAAATATCATTTAAACCTTCTTAGGATTCACATCAACACAATATATCACATCATATCCATTATCATCAATAACATCTAAACATTCATAGAATTTACATTCACACAGTAGATTGCATCATATCCATCATCATTCAAATAACATTTAAACATTCATACAGGTTTCTAGGTCTTAAAAGTTCAAGTATATCATTAATAGTTTCACTGTGAATAAAAAAAAATAATATGATTAGGCCTCAGGTAATCCTAGTTGTCTAAGTCAAAAGGTGGTGTTACATACACCCAACCTTTGAGAAACATATTCTCGAGGTGGTCAAAAAACGTGAGGGATAATCTCGTCGTAACGTCTCGACATCCTCCCAAGTAGCAGATCCTGGACTAAACTTGTCCCATTGGACCTTAACTTGGTATACCAGACAGTTCTTGAGCTGTTAGACTCTATGATCCAATATGCGTAATGGTTCTACTGTGAGGGTTCTTGCGTCCAATACCTGCAATTCCTTCGAATTTAGTTTATGTGATTCATCAACAACATAATGATGTAGAACAGATACATGAAAAACATTATGATTTTTATCCAAGTGAGGTGGCAGTACGAGATGGTAGGCAATGGGTCCAATTTTCTCTTGGATTTTGAATGGTCCTATAAATCGAAGTGACAACTTTGTCCCCTTCCCGAACCGTACAGTACTCTTATTAGGCCTGATACAAATGAAAACCTGATCTCCCACTTTATAACTTTGATCAGTCCTATGTGCATCTGCATAAATTTTCTGTCTATCTTGTGCTTCCTTTAGTCTCTACCTAATCTGAATCACCTATTCCTCCATCTCTTGAATCAATTATGGACCAATTTTCACCCGATATTCTAACCTCTCCCAACTCAATGTTGTTCTGCATGGCCTTCCATACAGAGCTTCATAGGGTGGAATTCCAATGAGCTATAAAAACTGTTATTGTAGGCGAACTCTACCAAAGGTAGGTACTTCTCCCAATGGGT
Source organism: Picea engelmannii (assembly GCA_009831015.1). Taxonomy (NCBI): domain Eukaryota; kingdom Viridiplantae; phylum Streptophyta; class Pinopsida; order Pinales; family Pinaceae; genus Picea; species Picea engelmannii. Next base: position 2,532 of record ML815641.1, read on the forward strand.
TTGATTATCCATAACATACATCCTAAACATGTCTTCTTAGAGTTCCTATCTGAAATGATCTTCTTAGGTACCCCATGCAAATAGATGACCTCACCTACAAACACGCGTGCCACATCAATGCCATCGTAAGTGTCTCTAACCGGAATAAAATGAGCACTCTTGGTTGACTTATCAACTATTACAAGAATGGCACTGTTTCTAAGAGATGTGAGTGGAAACCCCACAACAAAATCCATAGAAATGACTTCCCACTTGGACATAGGAACATCATGTGGTTGTAGGAGGCCTGTCGGGTGATGGTGGTTGGCTTTCACTTGTTGACACACTAGAAACTTGGATATGAAATGGACTACATCTCACTTCATTCCTACCTAGAAGAAGAGCTTCCTCATGTCTGCGTACATTTTCTTCACACCCGGATGTGCGCAATAAAGTGCTCTATGGGCTTCCTTCAATATGATTCTTCGAATATCCCCACCTTTAGGGATGTACATCCTTCCTCAATATCTCAATAGTATGTCTGCTTCCAAACTATATCCTTCATACTTTGGATCTAATTGCCTCCCACTATAGAGGTTTGAGGTAACCTTTAAATACCAACTGTCTTCAAGGAGTTGCGTCAACACATATTCCCTGAGATTGAATTTTAAGGGTACCAAGGAGAACCACGTGGTCTCCTGCTAAAGGCATCCGTGACCACATTTTCTTTTCCCTTGATGTAAGAAATACCAAAATCGTACTCACTCATGAACTCACTCCATCGCCTTTGCCTGGCATTTAGATCCCTTTGAGTGAAGAGATGTTTTAAAATTTGATGGTCCGTTTTGAGGTCAAAGTTTCGCCCCACTATATAGTGCCTCCAATGTTTTAGAGGTAGGATTACAACTTCCAACTCTAAATTATGAGTAGCGTAAAGCTCTGTGTGTTTCTTCAAATTCCTTGATGCATAAGCTATCACTCCTCCATCCTACATTAGCATGACCCCCAACCCTTGCTTCGAGGCATTCGTGTAGATTGTGAAGTCATTTTCTATATCTGACACTCGTAGAATTGGCACACTAGTTAGTAACCTCTTAAGCTCGATGAATGCAATATCACATTCTTCTTTCCATTCATACCTCTAACCCCCTTGTGCTGCAAAGTGGTGATGGATTTCGCTATTTTAGATAACCCTTCTACAAAACTCTGATAATAACCTGCTAGCCCCATGAAGCTTCTTACCTCATGAGCATTTTTCGACACCGACCATTCCATAATGGCCTTTACATTTTCTAGGTACACATAGATTCCTTCGTCGGAAATGATATGACCTAAGTAGTGGATTCCTTTCTGAAAGAAGGAACACTTCGACAACTTCTCTAAGGAAAGACAACACCACTCGCAAGTGTTCCTCATGCTTTCTTTTGTTCTTGGAATAGATGAGGATATCATCTAAAAGGACTTGTACAAAGTGGTCTAAGTACTTCCAGAATACACCATTCATGAGGCTCATGAATACTTCTAGCACATTGGTCAATCTGAAAGGTACTACAACAAAATCGTAATGCCCAAACCGAGTTTGAAAGATAGTTTTAGGAATATCGCCTTCCTTAATCCTTGACTGGTGATACCCTGATCCCAAATCATTTTTTGAGAGTACCGCTACTCCTTTCATATGATCAAAGAGATCATCTATCCATGGCATTGGGTACCTATTTTTCACTGTAGCACAATTCAAGTCCCTGTAATCTATACACAGTCATAAGGAACCATCCCTCTTCTTCACAAAAATTACTGGTGCACCCCAAGGTGAGACACTAGGCCTTATTAGCCCTAAGTTGAGTAGCTCTTTCAACTATATCTTCAACTCACAGTGTTCAGGCACTGTCATTCGATACAGAGTCTTGGAAATTGGTTTTGCACCAGGTTTTAGCTCAATAGTAAAATCAATCTCTCTCTCAGGAGGTAACCCTGGTAACTTGTTTGGAAAAACATCTTAAAACTCTGACAATATTGGGTATTGATCCAAGGAGGGTCCTTTCCTTTCACTCACTGCTTCCACTACATAAAGTTGACACCCTTGCCTCATGCACCTCTTAACCTTCATAGTTGAGATAAAGCATAGAGACACCTTTCTCCATACACCATGGATCTCTACTGGCCTTCCTTCATCATCAACACAAAGAACCCTTTTTACGAAACAGTCTACCACAACTCGATGTTGTTCTAACCAATCCATTCCAATGATTAGGTCATACGTCTCGAGGGAAGTGACTTATACCTTCAACTTGGTAGTACACAATCCCAGGTCTATTAGACAATTATCAACGCTAGGTCCTATCGCTTGTTTTCCCCCTGAAGCCATCTCGACTTGCTTAAATTTGTCATGCTCGTAGGCTGCCAACCCACTCCTTTCTAATGCAGATGGTGAAATGAAACTATCTGTAGCACCAGAATCAAACAAAATTTTAACATTGATATGATTTAGCATACCTGACGATTCCACCATCATGGATTGATGTTCAACTTGGTGATTATTAACTACTGCATAAATCTGGTGGCTGCCACTTGCTCTTCCCATCGAGGCCTTTCCTTCTCTATGCACAAATCCTTGTTTCAATTCTGGGCAGTCATGATGGTAATGGGGTCCTCCACACCCCCAACACGTAACATGAGATGGAACCTACGCACTGCTCTGTGACAGTTTATGAAATGAGTTCCTTCCCCTAGAACTCCTGCCCCTACTAGTTGTTCCCTGAGATGGTCGTGGACCTGCCTGCGTCGTTGGTGATGAACGAGATGCTGCAATCGCTGCCATTGAAATACTTGTGGCGACTGCCCTTGGTGTGACTCTATTACCATATGAAGGTGGCCTGGAGCTCCCTCCCCTAGAGAATTTCCTAGGGGGCTTCCCTAGGAATCCAGGACGATGCAGAAAGGTCGGCCTCATACCTCCATTTAAGTTCAGGTGTTCCTCAACATAACTTTCATTTTCTACTGCTTCTGCTATTGAAGACGGTTTCCACATCCATTCCATGGCCCTTATCTTAGGGTTTAACCCATAGACAAAGACTTATGCCTGTTGTTGATCATTATCCATATACGAAACATATTTTACCAATTCCATGAACCTGATCTCGTACTCTTCCACAGTCTTGTTTCCTTGTACTAGAGCATGAAATTCTCCCACCTATTGTTCCTCATAGTAAGCTAGTAGATATTTCCTTCAAAATATTTCCTCAAAAATTTCCCAAGAGACGGTGTCTGGGGTAAGGTGCAACTGCCTCTCCAGGTTGCCCCACCAATTCAAGGCACTGTCTCTCAACTGAAAAATTGTTATCTTCGCCTTTGATGTTGATGCATAGTATTTTAAGGTGAAACAACTTGTCATGCCTTCCAACCATGCCTCTACACGTTCACTGGCATGACCCGCGACAAACTCTGGAAGTTTGATCTTCTGCAGTTCTCTAGTGATGTCTTCGGGTGGAGGCCCTCACCCTGAATCCCTCGACGCTTCAGGATTACTCATTCCATATGGTGGGGGCTCCACTTCGATCCCAGCTGGTTGAAACCCCTTTAAAGTCTCATTTATGGCCTCCAAAGAGTGCATAATGAGATCTAATTCAGGTGATGGTGGTGGCGACGTTGGCAGTCCCTGCGACGATGCCCCTCTACCTTGATTTCCTCTCATCTTAACCATCCTGTATAATTGAATCTGCATCAACAAAAGTTTGTTAGGGAGAGTCTAGGGCAGTTCACATTTGCGCAATTTAAACTTGAAAACAGGGTTAGGCATAAGTTTTTTTTTACTTGTCTGTAAACAGACGTTACTCTCTTTAGGGGAAGTGGCTAGGTCAGGGTCAAAAGCCTCTAAGTTCTATGTTTTCGCCTAAGGAAACTAATGAATTTCTCGTATGTGATCAACACATTTAACCTATCAATATTATCATGGCACAGTGGTGTACGGTCTTTGGTGAAAGCTCTCTACTCGGTGGATAGGTCGTCGGTTCATAACTTGTCTATTCCAATAGAAATTTAATCAATAAAAAAATAAATTTTATTAGTATCATAATGTTATGTTAATCATTAAATATTTTTAATTATGTTAATGTTAATTACATAACTAATTAATTAATCATTCAATTACTAATTAATTAATTACTCTTATTAAAGCATTGAAATAAAAATAAAAATTTGTAATTAATCATTTAAAAATAAAAAGAAATTAAAATTGAAATTCATAAAAGAAATTAAATAAAGTGATTAAAACATAAATTAGATTTTAATCATAATACAATTTATAAAATAAATAAATAATAAAATAATAATAATAATAAAATTTAGTAGGGCACGTATGAAGCCCATGTGTCCTCCCGTGCTCTTTTTCCCCCTAAATCCCTAGTCCGCCCTTACTCCTAGTCATTTCTCATTCCTTCCAGACTGCCTCTGCCTTTGCAGCTGGAGGCCGAGGGTTCATTTTTCGTTTGTTATTATTTTTTTTTCTTTTTGTTTTGAAAGGCGCCATGGCTGGAGGTCTTCAAGCCTAAACAAGCTAGCCAAGTCTCTTATGACTTCCTTATCTATTTTTTTTTTCTTCTTCTTTATTCTTATATTATCTCTCGAATTTTTGTGGCCGACCGTTTCGGCGTTGTGTTGCAGGTTCTTGGCTTGGTTTGGGCGTTGACTTGAGTACTGGTTGCGAGTTCAAAACCTATGAGCCCCCACTCATTCTTTTTTTTTGGAGATGGGCCTGTGTGTAATATGTTGTGCATGGTGTAATATGTTGTGACTGAACGCGTATGTAAATGTGTTGAACCTGCACATAATAGATCTAGCTAGAAAATACTACACACATTTGCAGAGAGAAATTGAGAAAGAAGAAGCAAGATAGAAAGAATGGAAGAATTCTCATTAACCATATTCCACACTCAAAGAGTGAATAATTTACAATATATATAGGATAAATGAGTAACTAATGAGCCATAATGGTGGTCTAGATTGATCTGGACACACACCAACAATTACAAGAGTAAACTGCCACCTAGTCTAGTCTCTCAGGTAGTTATGGGAGTGAACTTCCACCTAACTGAGTTAACTAGTCAACTAGTCTTCAGTTAATTGACTGGACAAAGAGTAGTGAGTTGGTGATGATCTCAATGTTGCATGGTGACAAAACCAATTCAACATCTAAGCTCAACTCAACTATTCAAACTGAAGTGTCAAATGAAAGAGAATATTCTCCAGGTGGAATATTCTACCCTAAAATATAGGAGACTAGATAATAACTAATTATGACTAATATACAAGGAATAACCTTAGGAAAAATAAATCCTAGGTGTGTGTGAAGTAACTCCAACACCCCCCTTGAACATCACTATGGTGGAAATAATGAATGGATCCTGGCTACGAGGCCATGTTAGGTACCCAAATACAAAAGATACACTGAACTAAACGAGGAAAGAGGGAAAACCTCATGGGAACAAAACCCCCCTCAAATTACAATGCATAAAATAAAAATAAAAAGAAAAAGAGAAGGAACAAAAAGCAGTTGCTAAGCAACCATGTCCTTCACTCCAAGAAGACCTCGCAATTGTGCAAGTTTGCACTCTTTGAAGATTTTGTTGAAGATTTAGATGTCTGCATGGATCTGATGAAGTATATGCATCATTGATATTTCCACACATATCCACTTTATCTTCTTGTAATGAAAAATATCCAAATAAGTTTTGGATAAAATTTTGAAAACCATGTGGTCGTTTCCAAAAAAATGCTGAAATTTTGTTTATGCAACTTTGTCTCAGAAAATATCATAATGGTGTCTGATGTGCGCGGCTCTCTTTTTGTCTCCTGACATGCATTCATGGTGCATGCAAAAGTGTTTTCATGTGACTCCTGAGATGCATGCCATATATCTTCCACATGAATTTCAAAAAATAAATTTGAAATAGAGTAGACATCATCTTCAATTATTGGAATACTAATTTCTACAAAAACTTTTGTAGAAGACTCTTCATAATAAGAGGTTTGATCTTATGATGGATTTTCTTCTGGCTCTATCTGTTCGAACTTCTGCATGAAATATTCACAATATTATTTATTCCCAAATAGAACCTCCAATATGGTCCATAATTCATTTGAATTTAATCCTTGTGATTCTTCATATACTTGATGGAAAAGTTTGAGAGAAACAGACATGTCGATACTTCCTATGGCCATATCTTGTCTATTGAGAAATCCATTTTTCTCATTGACAGAATCGAGCTCTACTTCCATTTCCATAGTTATTTGGTACAAGCCTCTACATCTAAGATGAAGCAAAATTTTTGGCTTCCATTCCAAATAGTTATGAGGGGTGAAAAGTATTTCTGGAAAATAATCCATCTTTTTGTTGTCTTTAATCTTTTGCACCTACAAAAAATGATTTGGTGTAGCTTTTTCTTAGCATTACATTGGCTATGATACCATGTAAATGTGTTGAACCTGCACATAATAGATCTAGCTAGAAAATACTATACACATTAGCAGAGAGAAATTGAGAAAGAAGAAGCAAGATAGAAAGAATGGAAGAATTCTCATTAACCGTATTCCACACTCAAAGAGTGAATAATTTACAATATATATATATATAGGATAAATGAGTAACTAATGATCCATAGTGGTGGTCTAGATTGATATGGACACACACCAACAGTTACAAGAGTAAACTTCCACTTAGTCTAGTCTCTCAGGCAGTTACGGGAGTGAACTGCCACCTAACTGAGTTAACTAGTCAACTAGTCTTCAGTTAACTCATTGGATAAAGAGTAGTGAGTTGGTGATGATTCCAATGTTTCATGGTGAAAAAACCAATGCAACATCTAAATTCAACTCAACTAGTCAAATTGAAGTGTCAACTGAAAGAGAATATTCTCCAGGTGGAATATTCTCCCCTAAAATATAGGAGACTGGATAATGACTAATTATGACTAATAAACAAGGAATAACCTTAGGAAAAATAAATCCTAGGTGTGTGTGAAGTAACTCCAACACCCCCCTGAACATCACTATGGTGAAAATAAATCCTAGGTGTGTGTGAAATAACTCCAACAATGTAGTGCATGATGTATGCCCCTTTATGAGCTCCCTGCTTGGATGCCTTGTGTATACTATCCCGTGACTTCATATGAGATGTGATTTCATATATCTCTCAGGTTATTGGCCTGTGTTCTTTCCCTGTGGACTTAGAGATTGGTCTCAATGCCCATTATTTTACCAAAACAATATAATCCCTGTAAAAAAAATGGGCCGAACATGTAGTGCGAGAAAACTTTCTCTCGTGGTCTGGCTTGGCCTGGCCTTTGGCCTCGACTTTGGTGTTGGTTTTTGATCTATGTAATGGTTGATGGCTTTGTGTTGTGTGATGTCTTAGGGCTTAGCTCTATAATTGGAGATTGGGTCTGGATGTGTAGCATACTTAGAGACACTCATTGTGGGCTCCTCCTCCATGGCTTAACGCTTTGTTTTGAGCGTTGGATTTAGTGTTAAGCGCTGGTTGGTTTTGATGTGTAGTGCACCTTATTTTGGGTCCCTCTTGGCTTGGTGCTTGGTATCTATCTAGGCGTTGGGGTTGAGAGTTATGTTGTTATGTGTTGTCTTGTGATGAGACTTATGGAGTTTGGTTCTTAGCTCGTAGACTTGGATATTGGGCCTCGTAGACTTGGAGATTGGGCCTCGAGCCCAATTATTATTATTATTATTATTATTATTATTTTAATTGAATATATATATACATGCAGTGAGCATAACATTTCAGCTGGATAATGCGTTGATCATAGAAGTTCTCCTCCTCCAGGTTACTTGGTACTTGTGTGTTATGCTTTGACTTGATAATGTATGAACTCTAATCCATATTTCATGTTGATGGCAGGTTCTTGGCTTGACATCTATAATAGATATTGAATGCGAAGGGTAGCTGGCCCAATATTTTTTTTTTTCTATTATTACTTTTGTTATATATCTCTTTTTTATATATATATACATATGGATCTCAATCTCCATCACTGGGCTCCATGGAAAGATTTGTCTCTTGGGCTAGGTGATGAATTAGAGTTTGGGTTTCGAAATGAAGGTTGGGTCCAAAAACCCAATATTTTTATGCGTAGAGCACTATAACCGACCCTCGCGGTTTCGTGGTACCAATATTGTAGTAGCTCTTACTCTTATCGAGTCAGAAACAATATGGTACAAGGAGCGAGCTATAATGTCACCGACAACAACTCTTCTCATACAAGTTCATCCTCTACAAAGCCCCAGGAAAGTCTAGGTCACTTTACAAAGCTAGGATCTAGTCAAATGTTTGAATAGGAGAGCCAAGCCAATAGCATATATACATATATAATGAGATATTTATTGGTATACAATATTTTTTTCAACATGTTTTCGAATCCTCTATTTCATAATGGACCGTATCAAATTAGGATTAGTTTAAGTGGCCTAGGTGCTAGCTTGGTGTTTTTTATGCTTTGACTGAGATTCTTTGTGGGATTGGTCGTTGGCATATATGAATGACTTTGATTTGGAGATTGGGCTTAAAGGCCCAATTTTTTTTTTTTTTTT
>ML815641.1:11114-48891 GCA_009831015.1 Picea engelmannii
TATATATATATATATATATATATATATATATATATATATATATATATATATATATATATAGTTATAGTTATTATATATATTTATTATATGCCTAAGGTTACCCACTTGCGATGGGCATATGCGCTTGTCTTTGGAGACTTATGTATTAGTTTTTGCTCGACATGTGGATTAGTAGACTTTGGCAGATAGGTAATGAGTTGGGCTTAAAAAGGATTAGGATAGCACACTCAACACACACCACCTTTACTTTTACTTTCTTATAATATAATATTATATATATATTGATTCATATATGTTTATGTATATATATATATATTTGTTTTATTAATTGTTGGTTTATTCGTAGCAAGTGTTAAAATTCACTTAACACTTTCACTATGTAAAATATTATACCATTTTACTTTCAATGAGCATAATTGTATATATAGATCTGTATATAATAAATATTGGTGGGTTTGGATTGCAGGTTAGGTGGAGCTGGAGCTGGAGCTTTGCGTCTGAACTTGGCCCTCGGGCCCAGATTTATATCTAATTAAAGAGTTTCAGGGCCCCTCTTTCCCAAGGTTTTCAGGTTACAGGTTTTCAGGGCTAATCTCAATATATATTTACCCTAAACAATTTATTCATGGTTTCAATATAACTAATTAGAATTTGTTTAAATTTCTGGGTGGGGGTTGTTTAAATTTCTGGGTGGGCACAATTCCATTCCTAAATTGGGTAGGTGTGTAGGCCCTGGTCCAAGTTTTTAAACTATGGCTCTGATACCATGTGTAAGGTCCTCTCTAACAGAACCTAAAATTTCATAAATTTAAGAATAACATTTCTATCATAATTTCTTTATGGTTCTATATTCAACAAAATAACAGTTCATGGCTCAACAAAATTAAAAATGGGCAGCATGATATAAATAACATATTGAATAGCATACACAACATAGTAAAATAATGAACCATCATAATGATAATGAACATGTCATAATAATGAACATAAATACATCTCAAGTGATGTTGTTTCCCCAACTTTGTCTATCCAAGCTGAAGCTGAAACTGTGCCCAAGCGGCTCTGCCAAAATATACCCAAAACTGAATCTTTTCCTCCCATCCAGCTAGGAACAGAGCCTCTCCAGCTCCCTAGCTCCAGGATTCTGTAAGGATTCCTGGCCCCCGAGCCCAAAACTCCAAGCAACAGGTGCTCCTCTATAACAGTCCACCAAACTCCAACAAGTTCCTCAAGAAAACCAGTAGTACAATCCTCCAGCAAGATACTCCAACCCCCAAACTAGCAATACAATCCTCTCCTCTGAAAAAATGACGCTCTCCCAAAACAAAAGTCCAAAAGTCTCCACTTCCCCGAGTGTTTTTCCCTTCTCTTATCCTCCTTCCCCCCTGTCTCATTCACCACCTTCTACCTTCATTAAGTCTCACCCACCTTATCTCTCCACTAAATGTCATCTACCTTATCCTCTTTTCATTAATGGTTCCATCATCCGATACATTAAGTCTCCATTTAATAAATTATTAAATTATTAAACTCAAATTCATTAACCAAATATTTAATCATGAAATCAATTAATTAACTAATTAAACTAATATACATTAAACAAATATTAAATCAGGACAATTAATTAATTAATTAATTAATTAACTAATATACATTAAACAATTATTTAAATCATGACAATTGATTAATTACTTAGGGTTGTTACAGAGAGTGCATTGTAGAATTGTTATTGAGATCAAATTCCCAACAAGATCAACTAAAGAGGACACACTCGGAACTGTGAGGAAACTATGTTATAGTTGGGAGATATGACAATCATCAATCATTGATCAAAGGAACAAATCAATGATCTTGGTTCAGTTGGAATCCAAGTATAAATCCAAAGAGGTTAGGAGGTATTTTGTTCGTTGATAAAGTTTTTGGGACAGTCTAGGACCGTCAAATCATGATGAAGCTAGAAGCTGGGAAAAATTAAATACCAACCATAAGATAGCGATAAATAATCCTCAACTGTAGATAATAATAAAGGGAAGGAGACGATCAACTCCAGCACTGACCACTCTGACGAAAATAAGCCAAGAACATATGAATTCACCCAAAGGTCGAAGCATCAAAGTCATGTCAACCATCGATCTGGAGTAAAACATTGAAACCGTCAGATCACAATAAAGGGAAGGAGACGGTCAACTTCGATGCTGAGCACTCGAGAGAAAATAATCCAAGAACATATGAATTCACCCGAAGGTCGGAGCCCCGAATTTTTGAGGTGAATGAGGGCCATCAGATCTCAACAATGCATAGTGACTGTTGGATGACGATAGGTGGGTCCAATTATGGTCAACTTCAATGTTGACCACTTCAGTGAAAAAGCGTTTAAAACATGTAAGTTCACCCGAAGGCCAGAGCTCCGAAGTCACAGAGTAAGAAAGATGGAACACACATTAAGAGACCATGCCATCATAGTCCACATTATCAAGACCATGTCAAAGAGGACACATGGCGCAATAATATGGTGACAAGTGTCAAGGTTCAGTTGGCACTTTAGGTGTACGTAAGTCAAAAATCTAGGTAACACGTCGCAACCACTCTGCTAGCTCCACATCAACAGTGACGTAAGAAAGATACGTCAATCTGGGAGTATGTTCTTTGGGGATATCTAGTTTCTCCTACCATCAACTACCAAAAGCACCAAAGGTCGAAATTATGAAGTGAATGAGAACTGTCCATTGTGAAAATAAAACACGACCATCGATCTTGATAAGTGATTAAGAACTCTCTTGGGTTAGCACTTAGACAACACTCTCAGTCATAGGTGAAGGTCATATGTAAAGTGGCGATGAGATAAAGGGAAAACTGGGTTAATACCTGGTCACGATATATGGTCACTTGGTGAAATGAAGTGCCTACGAGCTAAAACACAAAACACATTATTGAGTTTGTATGGATCGTTCACTCAATTGCAGATTAAGTCAGAATTGTCTGATCTACTAGTGAATATAGTATACACACTCCAATGGAATTTTCTCTAGAGGAGTTGAAAGACTCCAAAAGTCAGAGTCTCAAAATATCGAAGCAAATGAGAACCATCCTCTCAACTGTAGATTAAGTCACGACCGTCGATTCATTTAAAACCTATGGATAATATATGATCATCCATCCAATGAAAGATTAACTATTGATCGTCCGATATAGTATACACACTTCAAAAAATACAGTCCAGGAAGATTGAATGATTGCAAAGGCTGGAAGTCTCGAAGGACGAAGTTTTGAAGTAATGATAGTCATCAATCTCAACGTGAAATTAAAATGTGACCATCGATCTTGATAAGTAATTAAGCACTCATTTGACTTAGTGTCTGGTCACAACCTATGGTTGTATGGAATAGAGGTCATGACGTGTTTCTGTGTGAAATTTAAACACAGAATAAGAAATTTATCTCATTCAAGAATGAATGTTGAACCAGATGGGATCCGAACTTTGTCCTGATTTATCTGAAGTGATCCAATACATGCAAAGCATTAGAGAGATAATAAAAAATATTAGATTTGATCAAATTAAATTTAGAATGAAATAAAGAGGCATGAAATCGAGTTAAAGGAATCAATCCATACCTATGATCAATTTATGGAAATCCCTCTCATTAAAATTGAAAACAAATTCATGATAATATATGAATAAAAATAAAGGAAAGAAAAATGTTATTATTTTTAATTTAAATTGAGAGGTGCAATGGTTCAAACAAAGAGACACAATGCTTCATATCTCACACAATTTGGAAGACTATATAAGAAAGAAAGAATGGTGAAGAAGAAAGTGTCTCTGTAGTCTAGATCAGAAGATCAAGACAGAAGAAGAGTCCAAGAAGAGGAATTGATGATACTTACGTAGTGAGGGTGGAAGGGAGGATCTAGGAAGGATTCATATCCTTTACTAGATAAGGGAGTTGGTTCCCTGAAGAAGGGGACTTTCATCTCCTAGAGTTGGTGCTCTAAAAAGGATCAGTGTCCTTCACTATTCTTTATAAAACCTTGTAACTCCTATTAATTATATTTATATAATTGATTTTAAATACAAGTCTATTGTTGATGTATTGTGGTAACGAATAAAATATCAAAGTAATTTTTAATTTTTGAAAAAAGGTAATACGGATTCACACCCCCTCTTAGTATTTTCAACAATTGGTATCAGAGTGAGTGCCTTCAACACAGTCTAATAAATGGAAGGTAGATCCTGAAATAAATGGATCAATAAGGGGGAATGTCTTCCAACAAAGCAGAATTGTTCAATGGAGGTGGCTATGCTCTTTGGAAAATAAGAATGAAACGATTATTTTTGGCTCTTGGTTTTGATGTCTGGTAATCTATTGTAGATGGTTACACTACACCATTCGATCCACCCATAGATACTATAGGAAAGAAAATATGCAATGACAACTCAAGAGAAGTTAATGTCATTCTAGGAGGATTGAAAAATTCTATATGTGTGAAGGTTGTGTTACAGATAAATCCCCTTGCATACAAGTGGATTCTCTCTTGGATACTAGATCCCTATAAACAAGACAAAAATGTGCTAATGTGGAAACTGACATTCCTTTTCATGAAGCTAAACTATTCAATAAAGAAGAAGAAAGAAAAGTAAATACCTTTACCGACATTTGTCATTGCTCGATCCAGGCTGATCTTGATCTCCAAGTTCTTCAGAATGCCCTACAATACAATGAGAAACAACAATAAAACATACTTCCTACTCTACCATGATTAGCTTCATAATATATCTATAAAACAAAACAAGTTCATGAAACATACACAAACTTAAAGGAAACATGCCAAGCACATATTTATATTAATGAGAACAAAGCAAAGTGCTTACAACCATAGATTTAGATGCAACAACTTCACCAAGCTCTCTTTGTCCAGCCCCTTGCTCAAATAATCCACCATCAAAATGAATATGCTTCACTGATATCTCCCTTATGAGATCATAAGTTTGATGCCTCTAATATACCATATGATTTTACCATGAAAAGGCCTCCTTATATAATCTTGGAGAGACCCAACCACCTTAGAGATTCTTGGGATAGGTTGAGGATATTTCTCCTTCATTTGTGGATCCTCCCTAAGATCCAGCCTTGACCTCAAATTCAAATCCAACTGATTTCCAAGATGAATGGTATTTTTTCCTCATTTTTCTCAACAACCCAAAATTTTCTCAAATAGGCCAGCTCTCCCTCAAAATGGGGAACATAGTTTTGAAACGCTCCCCCAAAAGAGGGTACAGAGCATTGGCACTCCCTGATAGTGTATAGGGGAGCGCTGCCAAAAATTCCTTCAAAAAAACCCAAAGCTCCCCCAATATGGTGTTCTAAGTGTTGCAATGCTCCCCCAAAGAAGGGTAGGGAGCGTTGGCACTCCCTGACAATGGGTAGGGCTACGTTGCCTTTCAAATATCATTTTTAAGTGGTCTTTTCCATGGTAAAATCTTTGTACTCTTTGTCATGTGATTTCTCCTTCTTAAACCAGTCTTTGAAGGTGTCTTAAGTGTCCCTGTGATGTCGTTAGAGATACGGCATAAGAAATATGAAAGTATGATGTTTGTGACATTTGTGATACATATGGTCAAAATGAGACACTTGTGACACTTGTAATGATGACACTTGCAACACTATTGAAGTGAGTAATTTTTATGTGTAACAGATTGCCCCCTGTTGGAGTTACTTCACACACACCTAGGATTTATTTTTCCTAAGGTTTTTATTTTTTCATTAGTCATAATTAGTCATTATCCAGTCTCCTATATTTTAGGAGAGAATATTCCACCTGGAGAATATTCTCTTTCAGTTCACACTTCAGTTTGACTAGTTGAGTTGAGTTTAGATGTTGCATTGGGATCATCACCATGCAACATTGGGATCATCACCATGCTAATTCGACCTTTATTTGGTATTATCACCAAAGTGGCGCATTAGCCTTGATTCCTTGAGTTGACTTCTCACTACTTTTTGTTCAGTCAGTTAACTGAAGACTAGTTGACTAGTTAACTCAACTAGGTGGCAGTTCACTCCCGTAATTGCCCGAGAGACTAGAATAGGTAGCAGTTCACTCCCATAACTGCTCCTATGTGTCCAAATCACTCTATACCACCACTATGGCGACTTGGTTCAACTCAAGTCGAACTCATTGAGTTATACAGAGTATATCATGTGTAAATTATTCATTATTCACAACAGTTAATGAGAATTCTTTCCATTCTTTCTCTCCTTTTTCTTCTTTTTCCAATTATCTCTACAAATGTGTGTATCATTGTTTATCTAGATCTATTCTATGAAATTCAACACATTTACATGGTATCATATATGATCGACTGATAAGCAAAATCTACACCAAAATTTTTGCAGGTACAAAAGATTGAAGACAACGAAAAGATGGAATTCCGAAAAGAGTTCATTCTTACACCTTACAACTATTTTGCATGGAAGGAGAAAATAGCCATGCATATCCTATATAGAGGGTTGTATATATTAACCATGAATATAGATACAGATCCGACATCAACCATAGAAAAATCCAAGTACTTAAATCGCATGGATGAGGCACTCGGAACAATTTGCAGTCTTATTTCTCCCGATCTCCTTTTTCACATATCTTCTTGTAAGACTCCCAATGAAGCCTAGAAAATCTTGGAAGGGATCTTTGGAAAATAGGATGATATGATGGGACACATGCTGGAGGTGGAGCTACTCACATTGGATCCAAAAATCTTTGACAATATCCAATATTTCTTGACAAAATTCAAGGATTTATTGTCGCAACTCAAATCTTGCGGGGTTGATAAATCAATGGAGGAGAAACAAATGGTTCTCATGATTCTCTCCAATATTGGACCTAAATTCTATGTATTTGTATACACATTCCATTCTATCATATTCTCCTCTGGAGCCACCTGAAAGATGCCTTCTCTTGAGGACTTTATTGAATCCCTGACACAAGAGAAAACCAAGCTCATTAACATGGGATCAATCAAAGGCCCAAGGGTGAATGCACTCACTATGCATGATGGCAGACAGAAATATCATAAATCTAAATATAAATGTAAGCGGAAAGATCATGCACATACGAAGAAGGAAGGGTACATAAAACCCTTCACCAATGTCTCCGAATCCAAAGGAGAAAAGGGAAGAAAATGAGAGAAATGCACATACTATCACAAAGGATTCCATTCATAATTTGGATGCATGAAAAAACAAATAGATTTGATGTCTTAGATACTTCAGAAAAAGAACCTTGGAGATCGCATCCCCGAGGCTGCAAAGAAGAAGAATCCTGAATATCCGAATTCCAAGAAAGGCAATTCTAGCCATGCCTTGATTGCCATCAACTTTTCTCCCGATGCTTGGATCGTAGATTCAAGAGAATCACATCATCTGGTTGCCTCAGAAGCAGTCTATTCTTCTTTGGATGCATGCAAAGTTCCTCATGTTATGATGGGGGACAACTCTTCTGTCGAAGTCATCGACAAAGGAAGGATTGAACTCACCAACGAAAGCTTATAGAACGTGCTGCATGTTCCCAAGATTTCTATCAACCTTCTCTCTGTGTATCAGATGACCAATTTCGGCACCGGAAATAAATTCATATCCACACCAAATGTTTTGGACATCTACGACATGCGAACCAACTCCAGAGTTTCTATTGGTGAGGTAAATCATCAGTCTAGATTGTGTGTGAAAGTAGTAGGATAAATCCTAGGTGTGTGTGAAGTAACTCCAACAGGGGGAAATCTGTCAACTGAAGAAGTCAACAGATACTAGGTGTGTGTGAAAGTACTAGGATATGGCATGAAAGGTTTGGACATTTGAATTTTAGATACATGAAACAACTTAGCAAGCACAGATTAGTTGATGGTCTACCATACATCCTCTTCTCCAAGGGAGTATGTGAGGGATGTGTTCTCGAAAAACAACCTCAAGAGAAATTCGTCAAAGGAAAGTCTCAGCGAGCTTCCTCACCTTTAGATCTGATCCAAAGTGACCTCATGGGTCATTTTCTGCATCCATCGATCATAAAAGAGAGGTTTGTTCTCATTTTTGTTGATGATTTCTCATGCTTTACTTGGATCTACTTTCTCAGGAAAAAATCCGAGGTCTTTCAACACCTCAAATATTTCAAATATTTGGTTGAGACACAGTATGGAAAGAAGATCAAATTCCTCTGAACCGATAACAAGGGAGAGTATGTGAATAATGAGATTCATAATCTTTTCCATGAGGTAGGGATTCAATTGTAGCATACAGTTCCCTACACTCTACAACAAAACGGAGTTACCGAGCGGAAAAACAGATCTCTAAAGGAGATGGCATCTTGCATGTTGCATTCAAAGTCACTACCACAAAGACTATGGGCCGAAGAACTTAACTATGCAACACACATCCAAAATATATCTCCTCATAGATATATCAAGGATAAGACCCCCTACGAGACTTGGAGCGGCCTCAAACTGGAAGTGGCCCACTTTCACATTTTTGGTTCACGTGCATGGGCCTGGATTCCCTCTGAAAAGAGGAATGCAATTGATCCACAGAGCACTGAGTGCATTTTTGTTGGATACCCCAACAGTGTGAAGGGATACTGGCTTATTGATCTTTCCTCGTACCAACTCATCATTGAGCATAGTGTCCAATTCGAGGAAAGTGTCTCGCATGTACCTCAACAGTCGCATGCAGACACCTTCACTCTTCCACCTATCCAAGATGATGAGCATGCACATGCTGACTCTTCTTTAGATGAGAGTTATGATTCAGAGGAATCAGATGATTCAGATTCAGAGTCAGTATAGTCAGATGCAGATTCAGAGCATCCATATATAGTCACAGAGCCAAAGCAGAGGCCCAAGTGGGCAGAGACTACTCTTCAGGATGCAGGGGATATCGTTGGTGATCCAACCGATACTAGGAGGAATTGATCTGATTTTGAGGATACTCCTATTGCACTCACTTACACTAAACCATTTTCTTCCAGGCATATTTTCTTGGTTCAGTCTTCAGATCCATAGTCTTATGACGAGGCTGCTGGAAATCCCTTTTGGGAATCCGCCATGCAGAGGGAGTAAAACTCCCTCCTTGAGAACCAGACTTGGGATTTGATTCCCCTTCCTTATGGGAGGAAACTTGTTACATGCAAATGGGTCTACAGGACCAAGAGCGCAGCAGATGGACAAATCAATAGATACAAATCCAGGCTTGTTGCCAAAGGCTTTCAACAGGTTCATGGTATTGACTATGATGAGACCTTCTCTCCAGTAGTGAAGATAGATTCCATACGGTTGACACTTGCCATTGCGGCAACCAAAGGATGGGAATTCCATCAGATGGATGTGAAGAATTCATTTCTTCACAGTGATCTCTCTAAGGAGATATACATGGAGCAGCCCCAAGGATTTATGCAGGACTCATTTTTGGTCTGTCGGATGAAGAAGTCAATTTATGGCCTCAAGAAGGCTCTGAGGGCATGGTATGCCAAGATGGACTCCTACCTATTGTCACAGAACTTTGTATGCTGTAAATTAGACCCGAATGTATACATGCTTAGGACAACTAATTCACTTCTACTTTTAGTTTTGTATGTCGATGATTTGTTGATCACCAGTTGCTTGACTTTAATGATAGCTGGAGTCAAGAGGATTCTTCATGATAGGTTTTTTATGATGGACATGGGTCCGCTACAATTCTTCCTTGGACTTGATATTAGTCAGGATACATCAGGCATAAAATTGTCTCAAGCCAAGTATGCACAAGATCTCCTTAAGAGATTTCACATGACAGACTGAAGTCTACTCTGACTCCTTTCCTATCAGGAGTCAAACTTGAGGAAGGCGGAGAGACTCCATTGGTTGACAGCACACTGTACAAACAGCTAGTGGAGAGCTTGTTGTATATCACACACTCCAGACTAGACCTCTCATATGCAGTTGGTGTAGTTTTCAGGTTCATGCAGGAGCCGCATGAGATACATTGGAAAGTTGCAAAGCGTATCCTTCGATACGTACAGGGAACCATCACCTTTGGGATTCATTATGTAGTAGACTCTACATTATATCTCATTGGTTTTACTGATTCCGACTAGGTTGACGATAGCATTGATCACATGTCCACATCTGGTTACTCACTCATTCTTGGTTCCGAGCCTATCTGTTGGTCAAGAAAGAAGCAAGTTTCCATAGCTCTATCTTAAGTCGAGGTAGAGTATAGAGGGGTAGTTAACATAACCATTTAGGCTATGTGGATACACCATTTTCTCACTGAGTTGAGCATTCAGTTTCATCATCCGATCGTCATCTGGTGTGACAACCAAATCACTATGAAGTTCTGCAGAGATCCATTTCAGAGGCAGCAGACGAAGCACATCAATATCCACATGCACTACATATGGGACTTAGTACAAAAGGGGATCATCGACTTATAGTTATTTCCTTTAGCAGAACAGATGACAGACATTTTCACCAAGACCTTCGCTGAGTAGAAATTCCATTCTTTGCAAGGTCGTTTTGGAGTGAAGGACACAGTTGCCTAGCAACTATAGTTCTTATTTTTACATACATTGTACCTTGAGGGGGGGGGTTCCCATGAGGTTTTTCCTCTTTCCTCACTTTATTTTCAGTGTATCTTTTGTACTTGGGTACCTAACATTGCCTTGTTGCCGGGACCCAATCTTTATTTTCACCATAGTGATGTTCAGGGGGGGGTGTTGGAGTTACTTCACACACACCTAGGATTTCTTTTTTGTAAGGTTTTTATTTGTTAATTAGTCTTAATTAGTCATTATCCAGTCTCTTATATTTTAGGAGAGAATATTCCACCTGGAGAATATTCTCTTTCAGTTCACACTTCAGTTTGACTAGTTGAGTTGAGTTTAGATGTTGCATTGGGATCATCACCATGCTAATTCGAACTTTCCTTGATATCATCACCAAAGTGGTGCATTAGCCTTATTTCCTTGAGTTAACTCCTCACTACTTTCTGTTTAGTCAGTTAACTAACGACTAGTTGACTAGTTAACTCAACTAGGTGGCAGTTCACTCTCGTAACTTCCTGAGAGACTAGAAGAGGTGGCAGTTCACTCCCGTAACTATTGGTGTGTGTCTAGATCACTCTAGATCACCACTATGGTGACTTGGTTCACCTCAATTCGAACTCATTGAGTTATACAGATTATATAATGTGTAAATTATTCATTATTCACAATGGTTAATGAGAATTCTTTCCATTCTTTCTCTCCTTCTTCTTCTTTTTCCAATTCTCTTTGCAAATGTGTGTATCATTGTTTAGCTAAATCTATTCTGTGCAGGTCAACACATTTACACCCCCAAAAGTGAAAAGTTAGAAGATGTGATGACTGAAGTACTTGGTATACTTTTTCAAGCAAGGGTATGGACTCAGAGAACCTAGAAGAAGCTACACACAATCATCAAACAAATATTATGACATGTTTCAAACCCAAGGAAGACATACTTATGATTGAGTGATAAAGACTTGAAAGGTATGGCTTCCATAAGATACATTGTGGATCCATAATTATATTAACAAAGAGTATAGCCACCAAAGATACAATGTGGATCTATACTTCCATGATATGAACTGATCGTAGCCATGAAAAATACATTGTGGATCTACAAGATGACAAGACATAGCCATAGAGAAATAGAAAGTGGATCTATGTGACAGTATATGTGTCAATATTCAAGAGAAACTCCGTCGGAAACCTGGGAAAACTACATACCAAAGTGATCACTCAACCGAGGGTCTTCTTACTGATCCCAATGCAGTATGAGTCTAACCATGTGAATAGATGTCCTAATGTCAAACATGGCAGAAACCACTTGATTATCAGTCAATGAGGTAAACCATTAACAAGTGCGAGGGAAATGACCATTGATGTCAATGATTCCCAAGGTACCCTAGTACATTCTAGAGAATGTGAATAAATGAGATGAAGTCGAACATCCATGGAATCATCCGATCAGGGGTCAATGATGTAAACCCACTATTAGAAGCGAGGAGGCCCTGCCATTGAGGCATGCAGGTCCCAAGGTACTAACTGGTTTCTAAGTCTAGTTCCTGGATAATGTGTTGAAGTCAACAGGAATAGACTCATCGCGGGAGGGCCCTGATGTATCCCCCATCAACGACACGAAACTGACATAGAGATGTGAATTGGTAGATCAAATGAACATGGACTGACACAAGAATTGAAACATGATATTTTTTATGGCCGACTCTCGAGGCAGATACTTCCCTTGAACACTGAGTCACAATAGCAAAAACATGACATGGAACAAAACATGATAATGAAGTGGATACTGTGAATTTTTTCGGGTGACCCAAAGGAGTAAGGAAACTCAGATGATTGGTTTAGTGTAGAGGTTCAACAAATCAAAAATGTATGCAAAGACAAAATGTCGTGTTCAAGGGTGACATAAGAGTGACTCGTGAATTTTTCAAAAACTGCTTGGCTTGCTTCCTTCAAATTTTTCCCCCATCCAGACAGACGAGTACCTATTTTTATTTTAATGAGCTCGAGGAGGATAACACATGCTCGATATAACTCACCTTCGGTAAGTCCCTCTTCCTTTTCTTAACGAACTGGAAGAAGTAAGGGTTTGGTCCCATATGGGTCCTTCAATGTATGATTTTTTTAACGAGTCCACAGAAGGTAAACTCCCTGATTTTTCATGTTTAGAGAGTTTGAAAAGAACTTAAAGATGACTCCAGGGTTGTCCTTTTTCATAATTTTAGTCTCGCGAGGCTGAAAAAGAGATAAAATACCACTTGAAATATGCCCTTTCAAATCTTTTAATGAGTGTGAAAGGAAGCAAGATTACTCGACAATCTTTTCATGTTTAAAGAGTCTGAAAAGAGCTTAAAGGAGACTCTAGGGGGTTCCTTTTTTTTATAACCATTACGAGTTCAAAAAAGTGATAAAATTATACTTGATTACATTCTCATGTTTTTTACGAGCACGAGAAAGAACAAAGACTAAGCTCAGTATTGGTTTCATTTTGAAACAAGCTTGAAACAAAATTAGACTATGCTTGTAAATTCCCAACGTAATTTCCAAAGATTGGGATACCCATGGATGGTTGGTACTTTGCCCCCAGCTTGAAAATCTAGTGGCATAACCCCAAAAAGATCATCAAAGGTTGTATACAAGCCCCCCAAGCTTCAAATCATTCACCGACTTTGAGGTTGTCACCAATTTTTGTGCTAGATGGAGAACAAGGATACATGTGGATGAAATGAAGGTTCAAATATGAGACCTAATGAAAGACTTGAATCGACATCTACGAGATCTAGTGAAAGACTCGACCTGACAGGAGAGGTGATTGTTTCATTTTTTAACGACCTTGGCACAGGAAAAGAACTATTCTCAAGGCTCCGGGTTTAATCCCCAAATTTATGTTTCATTTTTTAACGATCTTGTTATAGATAGGAAAACTATGCTCATAGCCTCTATTTGATTTTTTAACGATCTTGCCACAGAGAAGGCAAACTATGCTCATAGCCTCTGTTTCATTTTTTAATGAGCTTTCCATAGAGAAGAGAAACTATGCTTGTAGTGTCTTCTTGATCATGGTTTCCAAGAGGATAATGCTCTGGAAGGAAAACATGTCAAGGGACAAGACTCGGTCATGGCTTCCAAGAGATCTTCACTAGATGGAAGAACAATGCTCTGGAAGGAACACATGTCAAGGGTCGTGACAGGGGTAAAGAGATCAGGCTCCAATAGCCCTACCAAAGAGATCACCATGTCATCTATCGGATCTAAGTCATGAGAAGTTGAATTCATGGGAGACAATTCCACATAATTGATCAGTGGCAAGGGTGATACTGACTACATATAAGACCCATTTAGGGAGGTCATTGGGTTGATGGTCAATTCAGGGGAAACAAACAAAAGTTGAACAATAATCACCATAGTTCCATCGTGAGGGAAAGATATCACATGAAAGAGAGTGGACACAATAGATTTCATGGCATAGACATAATATCTCTCAAGGAGTAAATCAAAATACAAGGGTTCCCAGACTACCATAACATCAATAAAGGAATTTTTCCCTCCCAAAGTTACGAGAAACTAAGGAAGGATCCCTAAAGGGTGACTGATTTTTCTATTAAAAGCGAACAGGACTAGGTAACCAGCACAAGCTGAGGATAAACCAAATCTTTCCAAGCAATAGAGGACAAAATACTAATGGACTAACCTTCATCTATCAGCACATGAGGAACGTCCCAACCACAAAACTATATTGTAATCTTGAAAGGAATGTGAGAGGGAAGACGAGGTCCAGTTAGCACACCCCAATCAAAAAGGATGGCCTCATTACTTGGAGGGGGTTTCATGGGAGAAGGAGGAATGCCCCCCAACATGGTAGATTATATATCAATGAGACAAACATGGTCATTATTAGGTTTACTCACTAGAGGGAGAGTATGATCGATCGATAATGACATCAAATCTACCACTTGGGTTTTATTCTCCAACGGGAGAATAGGGTCAACAGGTTGAAACAGATCGATCGCTTTTGTTTCACTCTCTAATGGGAGAGAGAGATTGACCAAAGATGGGATCAGATCAACCACTTTTTCAACTGGTTCAACTAAGGACGTGACCATATTGATGACATGATCAACCAGACTAACCAATGAAGGGACCAGAGAAACCACTTTGGCACTCGTCAGAGGAGAAGTCGGATTGACAATGTTGGCACTCTTCAGATGAAGGGTGGGACTGACCAATGATGAGACTGGATCAGTCACTTTTGTTTCACTTTTCAGATGAAAAGTGGGGCTGATCAATGATAGAACTAGATCAATTACTTTGGTTAGTGGTTCAACCGAAGATGAAACTAGATTGACCACCTGATCAACCAGACTGACCGTGGATGGAACTGGATTTACCATTCCATCAAGTAATGATGAGTTGGGGTAAATATTACGATAACCTATTGGGATTTGAAGATTTTCCAAAATATAATAAGCCTCTTCCATACAAGGACAAAGGTGAGAATAATGATCACATTCGCATAACATACAAGGAAATTTGACAGTTGTCTTCTTCTTACCAACCTTAACATCACTAGTTGACGGGGTGTCACCAACATGTCTAGCAGGGGTCAATGACATGGAGGACCACATTTATAATACCTTGGGAAGACCAAGGCAATCCCTTAGAAAGTGGTCACCCTTAAAAAGACTGCAAGGGAATTTGGGTTTCAAATTCTTTGTTTTAATCTTGTCGATCTCATCAACACTCCTAGTACTATTAATAGTATCTAGTTGCTTCGATCCAACATTTGATATGGTTGGAGGCTTGGTCTTTTTCGGGTTCTTCTTCTTCTTCTCTTTCTGTTTATTCTTATTCTTATCAACCTAACTACTCACTTTAGAGATTTCACTAGGTGAAGAAGGAGAAAGGGGAGGAGATGTGATAAGCGAAGAAGGAGAAAGGTCAACATGAGTTTGATATGTGTCTGGTGTGCTTACATCTGAATCACCTACATTCAAGATCACCAGAGTGGAAAAAAACCATACCGGTAACCCAATTGTGAGACCTAGAAGGCTCAAAGTAGCGATGTAAGGAGGACCAACGTTTCCGTAAGAAGGAAAAACAAAGGGTTCCCCTGGAAAAGGGGTTCCTTCATTGGTCATTCTAGGAACTGATGCCATAAAAATAAAGATCCAACCTAGATTCTGCTAGGGAGAACAAACAACACATGCTAAAATTCTAGTAAGCAAGCAAGCAAACAAAACCTTCTCACAATGAGCACACTAGTTGGTGATGAAATCCAATGTCGCGGGAAAAAATTAAGAAGGGTCTGAGATAGAGCAGGTGGAAAAGTTACGTTGGTGACCTTCTTAATAGACTTACACCCTGGTGTAAGTTGTCACACATAATCGTGGCTATACCCTCCAAGGAGCCCGAGTGAGTCTGGCCAACGTTGATTCTAGGTACCGTGAAGACTTGCCCCTCCACAGTCACCTTGTGTAAATACACTAAAGAGATAGGCCACTAAGGTTACCAACTACAACATTGATGTTGATAGTCTGATCCACACACAAGGGCATGGTATCTAGCCCAAAATCAAATTGAAAGGCTTCCACTCATCATTTTGGGTATACCTTCAAAAAACCCCCATAATACACGCAATCTCTGCACCAATAACAACAAATAATGATGAGTAACTCTGCTAGTTTCAATGCAACCTCAGGTTTGACCCTTGTCTGAGAAGGGCTTCCCAGGAAAAAGTCTAGCAATTGGATTTCACCGCTCCCTAACACAAGATCCTATGTTTGTTTTCATCTTTGGAAAGTTATCTTTCACACCTATTCCAAATCCCTACAACTAATCTATTGTAGGTTTGCTACCATAAAATGTAAAAATGTCTAATCAATTTTAGTTCATGATTTTTAAGGCTATTGTTACTCAAAAAGAAAATGGCGTGGACAATATGATGTTTTGACCGACTCAAAAGTTATGCAAATATATGAATATGAAATATTTTCATTTAGATGGAATCTATGCTATTATAAGGAGAAAACATTCATCATTCCAGATGCACAATGTCCCAAAATGCCAAAAAACATGCAATTCCGCTACTTCAAATGCAATCTAGTTTCACTACCCAAAAGAAAGAATTAATTTGTCTTATTTGTTTGATTATGATGTATATAGAAAGTAAATATAAAACGTTCAATGCTCCACTACTTTCAATCAGGAAAAAGAGTCTTTTGCAGATGCAAAAGACATGAAGCAAAAGGGGTACAAACAAAGCATGCACTCAAGGCAGTGAGGTATGAAATAAAACAAGTATAAACTTGTTCTAACAAGAAATAAAACCATCAAGGATTCTACAACCAATCAATCATTCAAGTAACACAAATAAAATGCAGGGAAGAATCCAAGAAAAGATAGGGAGAAAGAGAAATCACTTAAAACTGTCCTGACAAAAAGCTGTTGGAAAAGGTAATTTCACATTTCTGAAAAAGGTTTCAAGCTCCAAGAAATACATTAGGGAGTGATAAGCATAAAAAACCATCAAAAACCAATCCAAACAACTTCACAAACGAACCACGGACTCTGTGTAAAGATCTCTGCAAAAAAGGCTACAAAAGACTGAGCAGAAGAAGGAAAAATCTCTCAAAAAAGAGATTAGCGCTCCCTAACACAAGGGTACAAAGTGTTGAAATTCTCCCTAAAACACTATAGGGTAGCACCGGTTCTCTGGTATGGCATACAGGGGGGTGTTGGTCCTCCCATAAACTCATAAAAAGAGCCAAAAACCATGCAAACATTCACCCAAAATGCATGAAAATTGGTAAAAATACTAGTGAAGGTAGCAGAAGGTTAATGGATGATGATAAAATAGTAATAATGATATGAAATGAGGGTAAATGGAAGGGAAAATCCAATTAAATAAAAATATATGTCGATCCTTAGTGGAGTCTCAAATTTCTGTTACAGAGAAATCCCCCTACAGACAAGTGGATTCTCTCTTGGATACTAGACCCCTATAACCAAGACAAAAAGGTGCTAATGTGGAAATTGACATTCCTTTTCATGAAGATAAAATATTTAAGGAACAATAATAAATAAAGGTAAATACCTTTACCGACGTTTGTCCTTGCTCGATCCTGGCTGATCTTGATCTCCAAGTTCTTCAGAAGGTCCTGCAATATAATGAGAAGCAACAACAAAACATACTTCCTACTCTAACATGATTAGCATCATAATAGATCTATCAAAAGAAACAAGTTCATGAAACATACACAAACTTAAAGGAAATAGGCCAAGCACATATTTATATTAATGAGAACAAAGCAAAGTGCTTACAACCATAGATGTAGATGCAACAACTTCACCAAGCTCTCTTTGTCTAGCCCCTTGCTCAAATAATCTACCATCAAAATGAATATGCTTCATTGATATCTCCTTTATGAGATCATAATTTTTATGCCTCTAATATACCATATTCTTTTATCATGAGAAGGCCTCCTTATATAATCTTGGAGAGACCCAACCACCTTAGAGATTCTTGGGATAGGTTGAAGATATTTCTCCTTCAGTTGTGGATCCTCCCTAACATCCAGCCTTGACCTCAGATTAGAATCCAACTGATTTCTGAGATGAAGGGGATTTTTCTCTGATTTTCCTCAACAACCCAAAATTTGCTCAAACAGGCCAGCGCTCCCTCAGAATGGGGAACAAAGTGTTGCAACGCTCCCCCAAAAGAGGGTACAGAGTGATGGCATTCCCTGACAGTGTATAGGGGAGTGCTGCCCAAAATTCCTTCAAAAACAACCCAATGATCCCCCAGAATGGTGTGCTGAGTGTTGAAACTCTCCCCCAAAGAGGGGTAGGGAGTGTTGGCACTCCCTGATAGTGGATAGGGGAGCATTTCCTTTCAAAAATAATTTTTAAGTGGTATTTTCCATGGTAAAAGCTTTGTACTCTTTGTCATGTGATTTCTCCTTCTTAAACCAGTCTTTGAAGGTGTCTTAAGTGTCATGGTGATGTCATTAGAGACATGACATAGGCAAGATGACAGTATGATGTTTGTGACACTTGCAACACTTATGGTCAAAATGTGACACTTGTGACACTTGTAATGATGACTCTTGTGACACTTTTGAAGTGAGTAATTTTGATGTGTAACAGGTTGTGCATTCTAAGTCAGCTAAGGAAATTTGGGACAAATTGGAAGTTGTATATGAAGGAGATAACAAAGTCAAAGAAGCCAAACTACAAACCTATAGAACTTTGTTCGAAATTTTAAAAATGAAAGAAGAAGAGAATATTGTTGAATATTTTCATAGGGTAGATGAGGTAGTTAACTCAATCAGAGTAGTAGGAAAAGAAATTACTGATAATCCTTTTGTACAAAATATATTAAGTCCATTACCTATAAGATATGATGCCAAGATCTCTAGAATTGAAGATAGGCCAGAACTTGACAAACTTACTGTTGATCAACTTCATGGAATTTTTACATCATATGAAATGAGAATATGAAATGAGAACAGGGAATGAAAAAACATAAAAAAGAGAAACAACTTTTAAATAATCTAAAATAAATACGGGGAAGGATCAAAAGAGAAATGACAAGTTATCAGATATATCTGATGAAGAAACTGCCAATTTCATAAAGAAACTCAAGAAAGGGACTGAGAAATAGAAAGAAAATATTCCTCTAATATGTTTCAACTGTGGCAAAATTGGACACTTTGCCAATAAATGTCCCCATCCTAATAAGGAGGAAAGTGATGATGAAAGAACCTTCAAATATCAGAAGAAAAGAAAAAAATAATGATAAAAAGAAGTTCTACAAGAAAAATAAAACATTCTTTACCCAAGAAGATAGTAGTTCATCGGAAGAAAATGAAGAAGAGGAGCCAAAAATTCTATTTATGGGAATAAAAACCCAAGATGATAATCATCTGGAAGATGAAGAAGAAGTGAAATTCAAAGAAGCATTCCTTCATGTAATTGAAAATCTAAGAAAAACCAAAACCAAAAACAAGTTACTAAGGGAAGAGCTTCTAGAGATTGAAGAAGATACTAAATCAAGAGAGAAGGAAGTTTCCAAAACCATCAGTGAGTCAGAACAATTTATTATTAAGTTAAAAACACAACTCCAAGAAACCAAAAGAAAAGAAGAAATTTTGAATAAAGAACTCAGTGAAAAACAACAAATGTGTAAGGTGTTGGAGGATGAAATAGTTAAACTAAAAGGGAAACTAGAAAAATAAGATGTACTTCTGGTTGAGAATCTCAAACATAATCTCCTAAGTGTAAGTCAGACATGTGATCAGGGTCACATACTTACTTTTGATTATAAAAAATGTGATATCAGAAAAAAAGACACTGGAAATCTAGTGGGAGTTTCACCAAGAACATCTACCAATGTGTACATCCTTAACATAGATGAAGAAGAAAAATGTTGTTTAAACCAATTAGATGAAATATGGATATGGCATAGAAGCTTGGGACATTTAAGCTTTGACAACTTTATCAAATCCAACGAGAAAAAAAAATTTAGGGATCCGTCAAAAGTGATTAAGCCTTCAAATTGTATTTGTAAACATTGTCAAATAGGGAAGCAAACGAGAGTTAGGTTTAAAAAAAAAAGAGAATTCCAAAACTTATTCAAACAGATCTATGTGGACCTACCATAACTAAAATTACTTATGGTGAACAATATTTTATGTTGATTGTTGATGATTACACAAGATTGACCTGGGTATTCTTTGTAAATGAAAAATGAGAATCCTTTGAGAAGTTTAAAACATACAAAGCCCCTGTAGAAAATGAAACTGGTATCAAAATTAAATGTCTAAGATCATACAATGGAGGAGAATTCATCTCTAAAGAGTTCATTCAATTCTGTGAAAATCATGGTATCAAAAGACAGTTTTCAGCTTCCAAGACTCCTCAACAGAATGGAGTGGTAGAAAGGAAAAACATAATAGTTTAAGAAGCTGCAAGCACCATGCTAAATGAATCCAAGATTCTAGATAGTTTCTTGAGAGATGCAATCTACACAGTAGTCTAGATACTTAATAGAGATCATTTGAGACCCAACCATCATAAAACCCCTTATGAACTATGGTTTGGGAGGCTAGCATATGTAAAAAACTTTAGAAATTTTGGAAGTAAATGTCACATTAAGAATGACGAAGATAACTTAGGAAAGTTTGATCCAAGATACGATGAAGGAATATTTTTAGGGTATTCATATAATAAGAAATCATACAAATGTTATGATCTTATACTACTAAATATAGTGGAAAGTGCCAATGTAAATACAAATGATCTAAAAAAGAGCATATCCCAAGCCATTGATAAAAAATCTCAACAAGAAGAAGATGATGAAAAATCTCAACAAGAAGATGATGATGTAGAATCTCAGCAAGAAAATGATGATAATGAAACACAAGAAAATGAACCATATAATGATGAAGAAGACAATGAAGAAACTCCCTTACCAAAATATCCATCAAAAAGAGTTTGAAAGAATCATCCTTAAAGTCATATTATTGGAGATAAAAGTGCAGGAGTGGAAACAAGAGGGAAACTCGCTTTTGACTCAGAACAAATTTTTTTATCCCTAATAGAAACTAAGTCATTTAAAGAAGCTAGAAAAGGTAAAGACTGGATAGAAGCAATGAATGAAGAACTAGACCAAATAGAGAAGAACCAGACTTGGGAACTAGTTCCAAGACCCAATGACAAGAATGTGATAGGAACCAAGTGGATCTTCAAGAACAAACTAAATTAACATGGGGATATTTAAACAACAAAGCCATATTATTTTGCAAAGGATATTCCCAAGTGGAAGGTATTGATTTTGAAGAAACTTTCGCTCCAGTAGCAAGACTTGAGGCCATCATAATGTTCCTGGTATTTACATGCTTCATAAATTTGAAAAGCTATCAGATGGATGTCAAATCAGTGTTCCTTAATGGAACACTAGAAGAAGAAGTTTATGTTGAGAAACTAGAAGGATTCATGTTAACATAAAATCAGTACTATGTGTGCAACCTAAAAAAGGCCCTATATGGTCTTAAACAAGCCCCCAGAGCATGGTTCTCAAGGCTTGATCAATACCTAGAAAAACAAGGATACAAGAGAGGGACTATTGACAACAACTTATACATCAAAATTGAGGATCAAAACATGATTGTTGTGGTGGTATTTGTAGATGACATCATATTTGGAAGTAATCTTACTACACTAACAAAATATTTTGCAACGAAAATGAAAGAAGAATTTGAAATGTCTATGCTGGGAGAACTGTCGTTTTTCTTAGGTTTAAATGTAAATCAAACATAAAATGGAATATTCATTTCAAAATCCAAATACGTCAAGGAAATTCTAAATAAATTCCAAATGGAACACAATAAACCTATGAGAACTCCCATGGTTGCTAGATGTAAACTAAGCCTAGAAGATGACTCACCAAAAGTGGACCAAATGATGTACATATCAATGATTGGAAGTTGTGTCTATTCAACAACAACAAGACCTAACATCATACATGTTGTAGGACTCCTCGGGAGGTTCCAATATGCACCTAAAGAAATTCACTTAAAATAAGTAAAGATAATATTTATATATCTTAAAGGAACCTTAGAACTTGGATCATGGTAATAAAAAGATAAAGACTTCAATCTAACTACATACACTAACACAAATTGGGCCTGTAGTTTGGATGATAGGAAAAGCACCAGTGGACAAGCATTTTTTCTAGTAAAATGTTTGGTAGTATGGATGAGTAAGAAGAAAACATCCACATCACTATCTACAACAGAGGCATAATACATTGTTGTTGCATCCTGGTGCACACAAGTTATTTGCATGAAGCAAACATTAGAATATTTACAAATAAGATATGATAATCCCATAACTATTAATTGTGATAAAACTAGTGCCATAAGTATCTCTAAAAATCCAGTAATGCATTCTAATGCCAAAAACATCCCAATTAAATACCATTTTCTAAGAGATCGGGTTACCCAAAAAGTGGTTAAAATAGTGTATGTAGACAACAATGAACAAATTACATACATATTCACAAAACTTGTTGGATTACTGAGAGGGGGGGTGAAGAAATAATAGAGCAATGTAATCCTTTTTAACCATATAATGAAAGTGTTATATCAATGTAGAATTATCATCCAATATTTTCAGAGTAAATAAATAATGAACCAATGAACAATCATACACATACATAGTACACCAATGTTTTTACGTGGAAACCCAAAGTGGGAGAAAACCACAAAATGATTTTTCTTATATGTCTTGAAGAATTACATTCATTGGAAGCACCAAATTCCTTTGTTTTCCAGCTACAACTGGAAGGAGGCTCCAACTCCCTAGTTTCTTAGGCTACAACTTGAGGGAATACCCAAGTCTCCAATTCTCTGGCTACAACCAGAAGGAGGCTACAACCCCCTATATTCTCCGGCTACAACCGGAAGGTCGATACAACCACTTGTCCTTGCCCCATCCAACTGCCCTAACATATAAGTAGAATGATGAACCACTTTCACATTATCACTGTGATATATATACTATCATAAACTTGTACCAATCAACCTGCACCAAAAACCTTGTACCAATAACCTAAACCATGAATCAACCATCAGCCTATACCTCAACTTGTAATCAACCTGTACCATAAACAAGTGCATCAACCATGCACCAACCTATACCAAAAAACCTGTAATCAACTTGTATCATAAACAAGTGCACCAACCATGCACCAACTTGTACCTCAACCTGTACCATGAACAAGTGCATCAACCATGCACCAAACTTGTATGACTAACCTATCACAACAAACTGTCCAAACAACCTATCACAACAACCTATCTCATCAATCTTATTAAACAAATCAGATCTACTCACCAATATCAATCGCCAAGACAACTCATAAAGATGTGCATTAACCAAGCATAAAATAATAACTCATAATCATCACCAAGATCAATGTGTGCTTCTAATAATATACCAATACAAATATGCTACATCATCCCTAAACCATGTGTCAACAATACTACTAACAAGTGCCTCTAACCATGTACCAAGTATGTACCAATCATGTATCAACTACTCATCAACTATGACTCATCAATATGTACCAACATCATCAACTATACACCTCATGTATGTGCCAACTCATCAACTACGTGTCTCAACCATGTACCCAACATGTACCTCAACCAAAATCCCTCATCAATTTCATCATCCAAATATGATTTGTAACTTTGTAATAGACCTGGTGTATAATTATGCAGGATCATCATCAACAAGAACACATGGAGAGACAACTCAGTGCCTTAACGCACCTTTGAATCATTTCAAAATCTTAAACGTTGGTGTTTCCTGCAAATATTTTTGGAACTGATTGAAAAACTAAAGAAGATCAAACACTTGGGAGTTGGATGATCATGAGTGATCTGGGAGTTTCACTACTAGACATTAATGTAATAGAAATTAAGTAGAAGTTAGTTTGTTTCTCAAGTAGACAAGTAGTCGGAGGGAACCCTAGGAACCCTCCAAGATAAATGGAGGTTTTGTATGCCCGAATGAGGCTGCTGCAAATTAGTAGGAGATTGATGTGATTTAGTTGTTGTTGAGTTTCTAGTTCTTGTTTTATCATAGTTGTATCCATTTACATTTGAATGAATATAGTAGAGGAAAATTGATCCAAATGCATGGTGTCACTACTGTTTACAATTCCCTGTTATTTTGTTTCATGAATGAATGAGTTATATTGTTGAGTACATGAAACTGGGAAGTGTTTAGATAAGTTTTGATTGTTTCTCTTCATTGAGTTCATGCAAGGTGGTCATATATTCCACAAGGAGTGTGTTGACGGAGTCTGTTTTGACTCAAAAGTTCATAAGAGATAGAGTGAAACTTCCCTTTGCAAGGGGTGTAAAGTGACTTTTGCAAGGTGTGCACAGTCGTCCACAAGAACTTAAGTCTTGCGTGAGAATATGCTTCAAGGAGTGACCAAGTTTGTTTTGACTCATAAGCTAAGAAGATATAGTGTGAACTTTTCATTTACAAGGAGTGCAAAGAGACTACTGCAAGGTGTACACAATCACCTGCAATAAACTAAGTCTTACATAAGAGTCTGCTGCAAGGAGTGCATATATTTGAAATTCAACTATGTGTCGAGGTAGCTATCTAAGGACTCAAAGGGTTCAAGAGAGAAATCTCAACAGAGGTAGTGGGATAAATCTTTAAGGGAAACAAAGTTATGAAGGTTTCACAAGTCATCAATTAAGATTGATTCAAGAGGGAGTGGGATCATTCCAGATCGTTAGATCTGGGAAAAGTGCAGAAGATTTAAGTCTCTATGTGCACAAAGGAACGAGGATTCACCGAAGTCTCGAAGAGGCTAGGGACCATCCATCATCGAGAGGGACAAGTGGTGAAAGATCCTAAACTCTGGAGTGAAATCACTTCAGAATTTTCGTGGCTAAGTAGGAAGCAAAATCTCTGAAGCCCCAAAGGCCGAAGTAGGTCAAGGCCATTGGTTTCTAGGAAATACGTGTCGATAGATATGATATTTTTGGAGATTTCACTTTGGAGGATTCCAAATGTGGAGTTTGACAAACCCTTGAAGTCTCGAAGGCCAAAGAAAATAGCAATCATCCATTGTGGAGGAAATGGGGACATAATCCATCGTCTTCGGATGAAATCACTCCAGAAGGAACTAGTGTGTAGGAGGTTGAAACTACCGAAGCCCGAAGAGCTAAAGTGGATACTGGCCTTCAGATCCAAAGGGATGCAGGACAAATGTCTGTGGACTTCAAGTAAAAACACTCTGGGAGAAAGTGAGTGTCCAGGAGTCGAAAACTCCCGAAGCCCGAAGAACCAAAGTGAACCACAACCATCGATCTGTGAGGGACACACATCGACATATCATCATCTTCGCTTGAAATCATTCCAGGAGAAAGCGAGGACTGAGAATTGAAATTCCCAAAGCCCAAAGAGCCGAAATGAATCACAATCATCGATCTGTGAGGGACATGCATCGACAGATTGTCGACTTCACATAAAAGTACCCCGGGATAAAGAGAAATCGGAGAGTATGAACCTCCCGAAGACATAATAGTCGAATTTGTTGTTGGTCGTCGATTTGTGGGAGACATGGGTAGATATATCGTGAACATTGAGTCAAAGATCTCTGGGAAAAGTGAGTGTGAGAGGTTGAGATCCCCAAAATTTTAATTTCTAAAGTGAACTAGGATCGTTGATATGTGAGAAAAGAATCAACAGTGAGGAGGCATTGCAAGGAGTGGAGGGAAAATTAGTGGATGCGCTAGTTTGGAGCCCACAATTTTCTAGGACCGTTAATCTTGTCGAGACAGGGGATCAACGACCACAATTTAAAGGAGGTTGGGTGAGCACTTTGCGATTATGGGGACAAGGATCTCTGATAAAGAGAGAGCACATTGGAATACCACAACTTTTGTGATCTGTCAATTGATAGACATGTCGGTAACTATCAGACAATGACCGTGAAAACCTATAAGGCTGATAACAGGGCCCGTGTTTTGAGTTTGAGACCATCAAGGTCCCGAGGAGCTGATCCAGCTTAGGAATAATTAATGATAATTGATCGGGAGTTCATGCAGACCCAAGGGAGAGTAGGGGGTTTGCATCATATAATATCACATACCTTTAAACCTTCGTTAACTTTAACAACAATATACTATCATTTTCATCAAACTTTACTTTAGTCTCACATGACTAGTTTTGGATTAGTCAACAACCCTAACTTGAAATAATCATAACTATGTACCTGTAATGAATAAATATATGAAAATAATACACAATGTTCGTCAATGTGTTTTATGCAATTCCTCCAGTTTTCACTACTTGGAACCTCTCAGAAAATGAGTTATAGAAAAAATGGCATACCTTGTTGAATTCTGGATTATTCTAGAGAGCGAGCTTGTAGAGTGTGCCCCGCATGGAATATTTGTTCTATGGATATGAAAATTGTGCATAGAATACTACAGATTGTACTCTAACTAACACATTTGATCTTACAAAATTTGGATCTATTATGAAGAAGTTATGACATTTTTATTCGAAACACCTGTTTTAGACTAGTTTCGGGACTAGCCACAAACCCTATTTTCCATGGAGTTTAACTCCAAAAATACAATGACCCACAAGATGAAATTTGTGAAACTACTTGGATATGTTTCCTCAATGTCCTCCCAATTTCACGGTCTGAATCATTTTATAAAAAAATTTATTGCTAAAATGGTGAGATGACCTGTAAATAACATACCTTAGAAAGAATCATCAAAACTATTTATCCTCCCTTGAATTTCGGCCTTCTTTACTTCATCTTCCCTCTAAAATGCGGCTTAGATATCCTTTGGTTACCTCAGTCACTTGTAGATATTCAATATGCTCAAGTGTGTTCAAAATTAGAGAGCCTTGCCTCTTATTTATACTTTCATGTAGCTTCCTCAAGGGGTTACCTTTTAACCATCTTAACCCAATTTCCTTATTTTAGGGCTAACCCACTTCTAACCACTTGTCAACTTAGTAATTTCTCTATTAAATTTATTATTTAAATAATTTATTTTGTATCTACTTTGACTTATAGTAGACTCATCACTTCACTTTATTATTTAAATTACCTTCTAACCATCTTAACCCACTTTCCTTATTTTAGGGCTAACCCACTTCTAACCACTTTCCATAATTAGAAAGTTCTCCATTTACTTGATTATTTAAATAATCCTCCTTGAATTTGTCACTTTTCTTTATTATTATTTAAATAATCCTCCTTGACTTTGTCACTTCACTTTATTATTTAAATAATTTCTTCTTTTCAAGCACTTTGATTTCTTTGACCTTTTGGGGCTTCAAACCAACATATGAGAGTCCTCCAACTTTGTAAGGCCATAACTCTCAAACCGTGAGGAGTTATGTGACATTCCACATACCACCAAAAATGAAATGACATTTACTATCCATATAGAATAGTCTTACCTGTAAATAGATCAAAACTCATACCATTATACTTCAAACAAACTTGGTTCTATTAACCAAACCTTTGTGCTACCAAAATTCTCTACTGGACTTTCTTCAAGGGTTGACATCAATGACAAACAACCCAATTAATTAACAATATCCCCCTTTGGCATTGATGGAAACACTCTGATGAAATACTGAAATCATATCATTCATGCTCCGCCTAGAGCCCTGCATGTATCTTTGTGACCAATGTTCCTCCTGTAACCATGCCTTTGTCCTCTGCATATGATAAATCTCTTCCCCTTTTTCATCAATGGAAAAGGTATATTTCCATTTGGGGCTTCTTCCCCTAACTGACTCGTCTAATCTCTCAACCTGAAGTGTCCTCTTTATGGTGCTTCATCATTTACATATAAGACATATAAGATAAGAATTAAAAATCATTCATTTTGGAGTATAAATAACTCCGTGTCTCTGGTGAAGATACTCAAAGGATTTCCATGGAAGTGGTTTTGTAAAGATGTTTTCCACTTGTTCTTTTGTGCCCACATATTCAACTCTAATGTTCTTTTTTGCAACCTGTTCCCGTAGAAAAATATACTTGATTGGAATGTGCTTTGTCTTGGAGTGCATCACTTGGTTCTTTGAGATACTTATGGTGCTTGTATTATCACAATAGACTGGAATGGGATCATCATACTCAACCTGTATATCTGTCTGAGTTTGTTTCATGCATAGAACCTGTGTACAACATGTTGTTTTTGAAATATACTATGCCTTGGTTGTAGATAAATATACTGATGATTGTTTCTTGCTTAGCCATGATACTAAACACTCACCCAAGTAGAAGATTGCTCCACTAGTGCTTCGTCGGTCATTAATGCAACCTGCCCAATCTGTATCGATGTAGGAAATAAGTGATAGATCCTTTCATTTTGGATACCATAATCCAAACTCTTTTGTTCCTTTGAGATATTTGAAAATCTTCTTTACTGCTAATACATGTGATTCCATTGGTGCTGCTTGAAATTGCACCACCTATCCAACTTCCTGCATTACATCACATTTGGATGTTGTCACATATAGTAAGCTACCAATCATTGACCTGTATTTCCTCTTGTCTATAGACTTTGAATCATCATCTTTGTTGATCTTGCAACTGGTTTGCATAGGAGTGGTAATTGGATTGCAATATTCCATTCTGAACCTCTTTAGCATTTCTCTGATATACTTAGTTTGATAAATAAAAATTCCTTGGTTTCTTTGATGTATCTGAAGACCGAGAAAGAAGGATAGTTCTCCAAGTAATGACATTTCAAATTTATTCTACATATCCTTTGAAAATTTCTTGATGTAGAGGTTGTTGTCTGCACTTCCTTTTCTGAATCCTACCTGTTGTAGATATTTATCCAGTCTAGAGTAGCATTCTCTTGTCCACTATCATATATATTTCCAAACCTACGAAGTGTTCTTACAAATCTATCTCTGTCCATACTGTACAAGAATCTACTTGCGCAACTATCCATAATGCTGATCCATATGTCACTATACTATCATGAAGTCTTGATTAACCTATCAAACTATACTTTTGCTAACTAACTTCTCTGGATCTGTCTTCTCAAAATCCCTAAGATGCTTGAAGGATGGTTCTTTGGTCTGTCACAACTATCGCATAGACTCCCCTCATCTAATATTCATATTATCTAGGAGTCTCTAAGCTGGATGGATCAAAACAATTCCTGCTCTGATGTGTATTCATCATCATCTTCATTGGTAGATTCATCATCTCTCTGAGCTCTGACTTCTTTCTTTCTGTCTGAGGATTCATCTTTCACTACAATGCCTGAAATTACAATCTCTTGAACCTATTCCTTATTTACCTGTGGTTCTTTTGTTTTAGTTATTTTCCAAACCTCTCTGTATTTGGCATCTTTATTTTTCTCTATAGAATTTTCTTCATCTTGTTTTATTTCCAATCTTGTGATCCTTGGGACCTTCTCTTTGTTCATCTGTTCTTTGTATTTTCTTATCCATACTTTCTTATATCTGATATAAGCGTTCTCTTTCATGGAATTATCGATCATGCTTCTACAATCACTAGCTATGTGTCCATAGTTATGAAATTTGTAACATTCAATTTTACATGGGGCCACATATCATTTCTTGCTCGAACATTTTTATAATCCATACAATGTGCAACCTTATATCCAAAATTATTACAATAAAAACAATGACCATAAAAGAAATTTGCATACCTGGGAGTGAATGATATTCTTTGTGGTGTAGTCCTTCTAAATTCTTCCATGATTGAAGCTTCTTTGTGTATTGAACATGGATGGTCTTCTTGAATATGTATCTTCAATAGTTTTCTTAGATTCCGGTTGACCATGATTCCTTCCTTTGAGTACATCTGCATAACTCTTTCTATTTTCTTCATTCTACTTTTCTAGCAAACTAGAGTGCTTTTCTTCATTCTCTATAACTAATGTGGATGTTTCTATCTCTTCAACGTTCTTGTTGAGCTTGATGATTTTACTTCTTCTTGAGCTTGATGATTTTACTTATCAATGTGACAACCTCTTCAAGCTTTTCAACCTCTTCTTCTTTCTTCATTATCCGAGACTTCATGACTTCTTCTATTCTTTTTGCTTCTTCAAGATGAATTTCTAATGTGATTATTTCTTCTTCAAGTCCTTTCTCTTCTTGACCAACCTCTTTCTCAAGCTGGTTTAGATCGTTAGTTATTTCCTTAAGATGATCTGTCAATATCTTCTCTCTCATTTCTTCTTCTTTCATCTATGTTGCTATGTTGGCTTCCAAATATTGCTTTTGATATTCAAGATTTTCTTCAATCTTTTTGAATTCTTCTAACTGAGTTCTTAAGTGCTCGATGACCTGTTGGGATTCTTAACAGAATTGAACACTTTCCTTTTGTTTCATCAATTCTTTCTTGAGTGACTTGTTTTCTTCTCTTAGTTCATCTAAAGAAATAATCAACTATGCTTCATAATTGTCCTCCTTTTCAATTAGTTTTTCTTCCTCATTTCCTTCATGGAATTCTATTTCAAGATGTCCACATTTTTCACAATTAAAGAAAAACAACATACCTCTAGTGATTATGTACTCTTCATCTTCTGAATCTATTTGACATGGTGAACACAATTCTTCTTGATTTGTATCTACATCTTCTTTTGCATTTTCTGAATCTGTGGTGGGTGAAGAATATATGTCATGTAACTTATCCCAAAGTTCTTTTGTTGATGAACATTTATCAACCTTTTCTATTATCGGATTCGGTAATCCTTCCCATATGAAATCCAATTCTATTTTGTTATTCTTCTTCAATTCCTTCTTGGCTACAGTCCTTTCCCTTTTTGAAATATCATATTCTGTAACAACTGGTAGCCAAATATAATGTCCCTGTGCTTGTAAAAATACTTTCATCCTTATGCTCCACATATCATACTTAAAACCATTCTGACCATTAAACATTAGTACTCCATTCCCAGAATAATCCATGATCTCCTTCTAGTGGTTAAATTGTTTCCTGAAGGAACCAGCTCTGATACCAATTGTTGGATTAC
Organism: Picea engelmannii; assembly: GCA_009831015.1. Taxonomy (NCBI): domain Eukaryota; kingdom Viridiplantae; phylum Streptophyta; class Pinopsida; order Pinales; family Pinaceae; genus Picea; species Picea engelmannii. The sequence continues at coordinate 42,266 of ML815641.1, forward strand.
TGAGAGAGGGCGTGAATTAGTAATAGAGAAATGTAATCCCTTTTAACCATATAATGCAAGTGTTATATCAATGTATCATTATCATCCAATATTTTTAGAGTAAATAAACAATGAACAAATGAAAAATCATACACATACATAGTACACCAATGTTTTTATGTGGAAACCCAAAGTGGGAGAAAACCAAGGAATATTTTTTCTTATATGTATTGAATAATTACATTCATTGGAAGCACCAGCTTCCTTTGTTTTCCAGCTACAACTGGAAGGATGCTCCAACCCCCTAGTTTCTCAAGCTACAACCTAAGGGAAGCTCCAACTCCCTAATTCTCTAGCTACAACCAGAAGGAGGATACAACCCCCTATATTCTCTGGCTATATCCAGAAGGTGGATACAACCACTTGCCCTTGCCTCACCCAAACACCCTGACATATAAGTAGAATGATGGAACCACTATCACACTATCATTGTGATATATACTTCTGTAAACATGTACCAATAAACCTGCACCAAACAACTTGTACCAATAACCTTAACCATGCATCAACCATGCATCAACCTATACCTCAACCTGTAATCAACCTGTACCATAAAGAAGTGCATCCACCATGCACCAACCTGTACCAAACAACCTGTAATCAACATGTACCATAGAGAAGTGCATCCACCATGCACCAACATGTACCATAAACAAGTGCATCAACCATGCACCAAGCTATACCTTAACCTGTACCATGAACAAGTGCATCCACCATGCACAAAACTTGTATGGATAACCTATCACAACAACCTATCACAACAACTTGTCTCATCAATCGTATCAAACAAATCAAATCTACTCACCAATATCAATCACCCATAAAACTCTCAAAGATGTGCATTAACCAAGCATAACACAACAACTCATAATCATCACCAAGATCAATATGTGCTTCTAATATTATACCAATACAAGTATGCTACATCATCCATAAACCATGTGTCAACAATGCTAATAAAAAGTGCATCCAACCATGTACCAAGTATGTACCAAGCATGTATCAACTACTCATCAACTATGAATCATCAATATGTACCAACATCATCAACTATACACCTCATCAATATGTGCCAACTCATCAAGTACTTGTCTCAACCATGTACCCAACATGTACCTCAACCAAAATCCCTCATCAATTTCATCATCCAAATCTGATTTTTAACTCTGTAATAGATCCGGTGTATAATATCACATACCTGCAAACCTTCCTTAACTTTAACGACAAGAGACTGGCATTTTCATCAAACTTTACTTTAGTCTCACATGACTAGTTTTGGATTAGTCAACAACCCTAAATTGAAATAATCATAACTATGTATCTGTAATGAATAAATATCTGAAAATATAACAAAATGTTCTTTAGTGTGTTTTATGCAATTCCTCAAAGTTTCACTACTTGGAACCTCTCAGAAAATGAGTTATAGTAAAAATGACATACCTTGTTGAATTCTGGATTATTCTAGAGAGAGAACTTGTAGAGCGTACCCCACACAAAATATTGTTTGTATGGATCTAAAAATTGTACATATAATACCATGAGTTTTACTCTAACCAACACATTTAGTCTTATGGAATTTGGATATGTTATGAAGAAGTTATGACATTTTTACTAGAAACACTTGTTTTAGACTAGTTTCAAGACTAGCCACAAACTCTATTTTCCATGGAGTGTAACTCCAAATATACAACGATCCAAAATATGAAATTCATACCAAAGATACTTGGATATGTTTCCTCAATGGCCTCCTAATTTCACGGTCTGAATCATTCTAGAAAAATTTGTTATTGTGAAAATGGTGAGATGACCTGTAAATAACATACCTTAGAAAGCATCCTCAAAATAATTTATCCTCCCTTGAATTTCGACCTTCTTTACTTCACCTTCCCTCTAAAATTTGGCTTAGATATTCTTTGGTTACCTCATTCACCTGTAGATATTCAATATTCTCAAGTGTGCTCAAAATGAGAGAGCCTTGTCTCTTATTTATACTTTCATGTAGCTTCCTCAAGGGGTTACCTTTTAACCATCTTAACCCAATTTCTTTATTTTAGGGCTAACCCACTTCTAACCACTTGTCAACTTAGTAATTTCTCCATTAACTTTATTATTTAAATAATTTCTTTTGTATCCATTTTGAATTATAGCACACTGATCACTTCACTTTATTATTTAAATTACCTTCTAACCATCTTAACCCACTTTCCTTATTTTAGTGATAACCCACTTCTAACCACTTTCCATAATTAGAAAGTTCTCCATTTACTTTATTATTTAAATAATCCTCCTTGACTTTGTCACTTCACTTTATTATTTAAATAATCCTCCTTGACTTTGTCACTTCACTTTATTATTTAAATAATTTCTTCCTAGCAATCACTTTGACTTCTTGGATGTTTTGGGGCTTCAAGCCAACATATGAGAGTCCTCCAACTTTGTAATTCCATAACTCTCAAACCGTGAGGAGTTATGTGATGCTTCACATACCACCAGAAATGTCATGACATGTACTATCCATCTAGAATATTCTTATCTGCAAATATATAAAAAATCATACCATTATACATAAAAAAAACCTGGGTCCATTACCCAAACCTTTGTACTACCAGAATTCTCTACCGAACTTTCTTCAAGGGTTGACGTCAATGAAAACCAACCCAATTAATCAACACAACCTTTACCCAGGAGTAATTTTGAAATTCTTTGACAGAAATTGGGAGTAATTCAAAAACCTCATTAAAAATCATAAAAATCATATCAGAATAAAAGGGGCAGATGGTCATAAGGAGCATTTCCATAGGGGGAGAAAAGAAAGATCGCCTCCGCCATTTCTTTCAAACCAGGAGGAAATTGATAAGAAATAAAAATAAAAAATATTTCAAGAAGAAAACGGTTTCCATCAATACCAAAGGGGGAGAATGTCGGACACAGTGGTACAATATTTTCATTGATTTCAAATCGGGTGCAGAAGAAAATTAATCAAAGCTCAGAAGGGAGAATGCATTACAAAAGTTCTATTGGGCTCAAATTCCCAACAAGATCAACTAAATATGACACCCTCAAAACTGTGAGGAAACTATGATATAGTTGGGAGATATGACAATAGTCGATCGATAATCAAAGACACAGATCAACAATCTTGGTTCAGTTTGAATCCAAATATAAAACCAAAGAGGTTAGGAGGAATTTTGTTTGTTGATAAAGTTTTTGGGACAGTCCAGGACTGTCAGATCAAGATGAAGCCAGAAGCTAGGATAAATTAAATCCCAACCATTATATCTAGATAAATAATACTCAGTCCTAGACCAAAGTAAATGGAAGGAGACAATCAATTCCGATGCTTACCACTCTGGAGAAAAGAATCCAAGAACATATCAATGCAATTGAATCTCGAATCCCCGAAGTCACGTCAACCGTCGATCTCGAGTAAAACATTGAAACCGTGAGATCACAGTAAAGGGAAGGAGATGGTCAAATCCGACAGTCACCACTCCAAGGAAAAGAATCCAAGAAAATATGAATTCACCCAATGTCCAGAGCCCTAAATTTCTGAAGTGAATGAGGGCCATCAGATCTGGACAATGCATGTTGATCGTTAGACCAGGATAGGCGAGCCTAATTGTGGTCAACTTTAGCACTGACCACTTCGATGCAAAAGGGTTTAAAATATGTAAGTTCACCTAAATGTCGAAGCTCCGAAGTCATCGAGTAATACACGTGGCACACACATTAAGATCCCACGTCATCATAGTCCACGTTAGCAAGACCATGCTGACAAGGATACGTGGTGCAATCAAATGGTGAAAAGTGTCAAGGTTTAGTTGACACTTTAGGTATACATAATTCACAAATTTAGGTGACATGTTGTAGCCACTTGGTCAGTGCCACATCAACAATGATGCCAACAATATATGTCACTCCAATAGTATGTTATTTGAGGATATCCAGTTTCTCCTACTAGCAACTACCCAAATTTCTTTTATTTTTACATATTGTTGGTCTGAATTTGCAGCCTCTAAAATTTTCTTTTAAATCTATGTTAAACATATTGATCGCTAAAATATGCACTTTGTGAGCTCTTATATTGAGTCCATCAACCACCTTATTTTCCTTTACTTTTATATGCTTAATTTCAAAGTCATACTCACTCATAAATTCTAGCTATCTAGTTTGTCTGGAAGTTAATGTTGGTTGTCCAAACAAATGTTTCAGACCATAGTGGTATGACCTTAGTTCAAATATTCTACCCATGATGTAATGTCTCCACATTTTTAATGTGTGGATAATTGCTTCCAACTCCAATTCAAATGTAGCCTAATTCCTCTCATGCTACTTTAATGTGCGTGACTCATAGCATACCACATGACCCTTTTGACTTAGGACTCCACTGAGCCATTCCTTGCACACTAAAAAGTATTTATTTGGGTCTACAACCTCTAATATTGGTGCACTTTTCAAATTTTCTTTCAATTTTTGAAAAGTTTCTTCACACTTCGAGGTCCATTCAAATTTCACTCCCTTCCTTTGAAAATAAGTGATTGGTCTTGCAATTTTTTAAAACCCCTTTATGAATCTTTGGTAAAAACCAGCAAGACCCATGTAATATTTGAATTTTGTTACATTTCTTGGCATTGACCATGCTCTAATGGCCTGTATTTTCTCAGGATCAACTGTTAGTTCATCTTCTGAAATAAAATCCCCCAAGTAATGAATCAACTTTTGATAAAATATTCCCTTACGTAGATTAGCATAAAATTTATGATCTCTCAAAACTTGCAACACCATTCTTAAATTTTTCTCATTCTTTTATTATATCTTGGAGTAGATTATAATATCATCCAATAAAAAAATTAGAAACTTTTCTAGGTACTCATTGAACACACCATTCATCATACACATAAAAACATTTGGGGCATTTGATATCCCAAATGGCACCACTGTGAATTCATAATGAACATATATTGTTTTGAACATTGTCATATTGATGTCCTCTTCTTTTATCCTTAGTTGAGGATAACCTAATCTAAAATCAATCTTGGAAAATATTCTTTCACCTTTCAGTTGATCAAAGAGATCATCAATCCTTGGCAAAGGATAATTGTTCTTTATGGTGACCATATTCAGTGATATGAAATCAATACACAACCTTAAGGTTCCATCTTTCTTCTTCCCAAAAAGACTCGGGGATCATCGAGGTGACACACTTGGGTGTATACACCCCTTATTTAACAACTCTTCAAGATGCATTTGGAACTCTTTTAATTATTATGTTCCCATTCTATAAGGTGTCTTGGACATTGGGGTAGCTCGTGGCACAAAATCAATAGATAAATCAATGTCTCTCTTTGGTGGAAATCTCGAAATTTTCCCAAAAACATCTTCATAATATTTTAAGATTGGATGGTCTTCAATACTTACCACTTTATCTCTGGCTTCCTCTTCCATATGGGCTACAAAGTTTGACATCCCTTCCCGAAACACTTTTTCAGTTGCATGGTTGAATGTTATCTAACATCCAAAGCTCTTAGAATGCCTTGAATCTTTCCTTTCTTTCCTTCCTCATCAATACAAGTTATTTTATTTTTCTAAAAATCTAGTAAAGCATGGTGTTTCTCCAACCAATCCATGCCAATTAGACACTCATATTGTTTCTCCAACCAATCCATGCCAATTAGACACTCATATGAACCCAATGGCATGATGATTACATCTACCTTTCTGTTAATTCCATTCATGTGATCCAGATTATTTTTGGCATGAAATGAGATTGGAGATATAATAAAGAAATTCACAAAGATATCACAGATATTAAATAATATAATAGAAATGTATTAGAGATGCAACCATAAACATAGATATACAGTAATACACGATTTCTATTAATGAAATAAATGTACAGAGACTGTAAAAATACAGAGTGAAAGACTCGCTAGAATGGTGGCAACTTATCTCTGAGAAGAGATGTGATGGCTACTCACATTCGCAAGAAGATGATTACAATGAGGCTCTGAAGGCCTTTTTGAAATAAAACTAGAATTCCAAAAACCCTATACATCCAAAAACCTAACCCTAGGAGATGAAGTGCCAAAAGTCATGTGGGCCCTGTTTGGGTAAGTGAGTACATCAACTTCTCGGGGTCGTAACTTTTGCATACGATCTTTTTTTTAGTTGTGTGATAGCTCGTTGGAAATGTATAATCGAGGAGATTCATTTTGGGGGCTCAATGATTCCTATAGATATCATTGAGAACCTCGATCTCGAAAAACCTTCATTTGGGCCCTCAAAATGGCCCCGGAAGTTAAAAACTGCTAAAAATAGTAAATTGCCAAATTTGCCGGAAAACTATTTTGAGCCAATCGAAAAAGGTGGGTGGCCACCAATATCCACCTGGATCATCATGTTTATTGGAAAATATTTAACCAACTCATTGATCTTTCTCTTATCCCTTGTGGATAACTGAACTAACTAATATTTATTATGCTTACTCCTTTGCAAGTGAAATCTTTCAACAATGTTAGAGTTTATGTAACTATGTCTATCTCTAGAATCAATTAAAATTGTTATGGCATTGATATCAATCTCATCTT